>PYST01000204.1:55089-69927 GCA_003049485.1 Ophioceras dolichostomum
CCCCCCCCCTCGCTGAACCTCTCCTATGAAAATGGATCATTGATTTGCTCAATGATTTGTTCTTGGGCGAGCTGATCATCCTTCTGGGAGATCGATTGATAAGACTCGTACGGGGGCGAGGAATGGGAGAATTGAATCCGAAAGCAGGGCGTTCTGAGGCTTTCGAGAATGCCAGAAAGGACCGCTGATCGGTGCTTGACAGGGGCTCCAGAGCAGGGAGACCGCTGCTTGTGTTTGGCATCCCACAACACTCTAACGTCTTCTGGTCCAGTCGAGTCCTACTGCGTAGGCACTGAGTGCCCCTGTACAGCCAGTTTTCCCCGGTTACCTGGTATTGATTGACGAGAACGAGGCACCGACGAATGGTGCATATTTCGGGACGGTGCCCCGGCAAAAAGCGGTGTCTACTGTCCGCCCCCAGTGGGTTCCATCTGCTGTACTTCCAGTTGCACAACTTGCCTCGGCCCTCTCTCGAATTCGCCTCCCGTGCGGTAAAGCGATGTGTGTTTCCGTCGCTGCAGTGCGGTAACAAATGCACCGTGCACTGTGCAGTACTGTACGCTTAGAGGAGGGTGAGAGGATGAGAGGATAAGAGAAAAAAAAAAGGCCTTGACGATAGACAGACGATGTCTGGATGTGCTGGATGTGCTGGATGTTCAAACCCCAGCCGGCTGAGTGCTGAGGTGCTGGTGACGTCCAGCTGAGGTCCTGTCCTCCGAGACGGGAAATTCCTGTCGAGCAACAGGCCCTGGTTCATAGCCCTGGTTCTTGATGTTGGTGCTAGCCGAACACCAGGATGTCATCCACCTAGCACCCCCTGACCCTTGCCAACCCTGGGCTGACCTCACTGGTGATTTGCACCGAACCCGTCGATCAGGGAGGCGGCGGAGGTTTTCGGACGAACTGCGCTCAGGCTTCTTCTCCGGCGAGGCCGGTCTGATAGTATCCCATGATGCGGCCGCTCTGCTCCCACCCAAGGAGTCAAGTCCGCCGCGGATCCGAGCAGAAGAACGGTGATGTTCCGCGGTTATGTGAGCCTGCAGCGCAGGGTTTACGAAAGCAGTAGTCTTGTAGGGATTGTAGGTACCCAAGCCTACGATGAGCAGCACATCAAACTACCCGTACTTAAACTACCAGAAGATTCATACTTCCGTACCGTGCAGTAGGTCGTGTCACCTCCCATCCCACGGCTACCAAAAGCAGTGGTACCCTGACTGACCCGACTCTTGGAGCCCTGTAGAGGCACCTTGAGTAGTATGAACGAAGCTGCCGCAAGGGGCACATCAAACATCGCCGTTCCAAGAATCTTACCGCCGTCCCGCCTCCACGACACGACACTAACTCGGACCCCGCCGGCCGAGAGCGGAGATATTCTGGCGGGAAACGAACGAGAGACAGCCTGGATATTTCGTGCTTTATTGCACCGTGACCTCGCTGTGAAGTGTCTTCGCTGCGTGTCTGGCCTGGTGAGCAAGCGGCACCCGTTCGTGCGGCCAGCCCCGAGCAGCAACCGCAAGAGAGTGCAGAATGGGAAATGCAGAGTGCAGGGCTCATGGTCCTGGTCTTGGTCCCGGCCCCTTCTCATATGAGCTGATCTGCACCTGGCCCGACTTCCTGGTTGGTGGCAGCCGCCTCGCTGCTATCCGTCCTCCCGTCATATAATTCAGTGTGAAAATAAGATGAGAAGAAAAGAAGTCTGAGACATCCCCAAGTCTGTCAGTGTATCATGGGGAGGCTGGTGCGTACGTTGCGCCGCCCTTCCATGCGCGAACGACAGGAAAGCCTCATGTTCATGATGTCCACGGACGTAGGTCCACGTAGCCAGTACTCACACCAGACACGGGATCAGGAAGCTGACCGGTCTGAAGTGAACGCGTCCGGTCACGGCGGTGACGGGGCCTTAGCCATGGGCTGTGTTGCGAGGGGATCACTTGTTTTGAAATTGCCTGCCGACAGCCCATCATCCATTTTCCGCTTGTAGACTTACAAAGGAGGGTACAGAGCGCTCAAAGAGGACGACGGTGATGGAATGAGCCGTCGATCAGGAACCCAGATCAGGATCCTTCGTCGTTCGCTGGTGCGCAGTGCACTCAGATTGAGAACCATGGATACTTCGTCTCTGGTTCATCTCGTTACAGGGCAAACACGGTTCAACCACGTCCTTATGGCAATAGAATAGAGAGTGTGTACTCCGTTGGAGAAGGGAGAAAGCACATACACACGACGATAAGGACTGGCACGCCATCAGAGATCTTTCGGTTATTCTTTGTGGAATGGAGAAGGGAGGCCGAAAATCGCTATGCGGGTATCCGTGAAGGCTGGGCGGGAGACGAATGGCAAGCGCTCATCCGCCACCACCTCAAGAGCGGCGATGTTTGGGATGCTTGGAAGCTGCTGTCGACGGTCGCAGAATCGGCCTCGACCAGGCCAATTGGGTTCGTCCTCGTGGTCATCTGGTGGGGGGTTGTCTTCGTGTTGATGATGATTCTGGTCGTGGTGGTGTCCTCTCATCTTGAACAGTCGGACATTCTTGTGTGTCTGCCTGTCTGTCTGTCCTGCTTCCTGTCTTGTCCGTCCCTCTTTGACGGCCACAGCCGTCATCGAGCAAATCTCTCATCAGATGTGACAGACCCTCTTGCAGTCCCAGATCTTGACCAGACGAGTTTCCGAGCCGTCGTTGCCTGCATCGTCCCAAGCAGCCGGATAGGTGTAACATGTCGTGCGTTACGGCGACTGGGTGGAGGGCTGGAGGAGGGCTTTCTCAAAAGAGAAGCTGGCGGTAAGAAATTCCTCGCACTCATTGAACTGAAAAATGAGTGGTGAGGGAGTCTGGATAGGGTGTGGCAGCGCTAGAGCTGATCTGGAATAGGCCCAAGCGGGCCCGGGAGCCAAGCATCGGGGCCCTGTAATCGCAGGGACCAATTGGAGCACAGTGCACTCCGGCAGTCTGATGATAACTTGACGCCAATCTTCAATTCCAGGACGCCCCCCCTTCTTCACGCTCCAAGCGCCAAAATCGGGACTGCTCAGCTCCGCCCACTGTCACCGCCGCAAACCGGCGAGGCTTTCATGAACCTGCACCAGAAGAGCAAGAATCAGAAAAAAAAGAAGTGAAGAGAATCGGAAGCTGCGAAAGATCTCGTATGAAAGGGGCTGGTGATAACGTATCACAAGCTCAAGCGCGACTTTCCATCGCTACCCCTAGCATGCAGACCGCCACTCTGCAGGCCGACACCGCCTGATGAAGCAGCGGAACCTTTCCTTGACCGCAAAACCTGATCGAAAACGATTTGCCTCTTAATCTTGTGAGGGCCCCTTTCCCGATTATTGAGGCCCCAAAACACGCGTCTTTCAGCTCCAATCGCTCAAAAAAGCTTCAAAGGGTCTTCCAAGGTCTTTCTGAGGTGACGGCCAGATGCCCCTCCATCAGCCTCCCCCGCGGTCGAGGTCCGTTTGGGACAAAGCTCCTTCTTCACCAACCAATCACCACAACTCAGTTCGAGGCTCTGTCAAACCAATCCTAAAGCTGAACTGGGTGGCGACGGGGTGACGTCGGCGTCAGCTCTTTTCCGTTCCCCTCAGGAGCGGTGGCCGCACCGGCATTCAATCGGTTGTTTGCCAACCTAAGCTCTCAGGTTTCTTTCGAACACGAGTGTGTCCGTCCGATAGCCCCTGGCAGAATTAGAGGGACAGTCCCCGAGATCTCTTTGAAGATTTTATTTTTCTTTCTAGGGAACACAACACGCGGCTCGAAATACTAAACATGGAAGGAAAGTCTAGGGGACGGCCAAGGAAGTCCTGGGTACTTGACGACCTCATTCGAGGTACTTCGGTTGCAAGGCTTGGGCTGGTCACCGACGGGTGGCTGCATGAGGTCGGAAATGGTAGCTTCAACCGCCAGCACAGAGACCAATCTATCTCCAAGTCCCCGGGACCGCCCTGACGCCGGGAATTACCTGCCGCCCGAGGCGGATCTGGTGACACTGCCTCCTTCAAAATGTTGGCACAGTGGACTGGCTCTTGTGCTCCCTGCCCGCCCTCCTTCAGGAGAGGAAGAAGGAGAGCCACGGCCGTGGTTCCTTGCCTGTGCTGTTTCCACACAACCACTCACACACTCACTCACTCATCGGCTAACTTCCAGGCCCCAAGGACTTTCTTTAGATCAGGATGTGAATGACCCCTGTCCCCTCCAGCTGCCCTCCAGTTACCCTCAAACGTTCATCGGACCATGAGCATTACCTGGCCCAATAGAATGACCTGAAAGACAATAGACTCGTTGCTATCGCCTTGTCTTGTCGATCACTTAAGGGGGTGGTGGGCCTTCGTCTGGACTTTCCTACTATATCTCAGTGTGGCGATCTTCAAGCTTCCGTTCTTGTCGTCGAGATCGATACAGCTGCATTGGCTGAGATCCGGCAGTCAGGGAGGCAGCCCGAGAAGACCTTATCGTCAGATTGGGAACCCACAGTGTTGGGGAAATTATCGGGGATCTAGAGAAGCCTCTTGTTGCGTCGTCAGCGTCTCCGTATCTTCAACTGAGGGCCCGGCCAGAGAAATATCGACTCCAGGCTGATGGGTCACCTGGTACTCAAGGAACTTCGACGCTCTGGCTCTGTGTTCAGCTCGCACGTGCCTGGGCGACGACCGCAGATGGGAACTTTGTGGTCTGGACTCCTTCTCCTGTCTTGCCCTCCTGATTGCCCACTACGGCCATCTAGCGTCAAGCCAACATCCGCCATGGCCGGTGGACGAAACTCCTGTTATACAAGGCTAGAGACGCATTGGACTTTTGGTTTTGCCCTCATGACAGCCAACCTTTTTCTTCACCTGCAGGCTCGCAAACCTCGAGCTCTAGCATTAGTCTTGGCTATTTAGATTATCGGCGGTCACCTACCGACCGGGATATCTCTTTCCCCAGGTGGTTTGTACTGCACATTTTTCGTCAAATCTGCCTAGCCCGAGACTGGGAGGAGTCTCTTCAAGGCTGATTCGCCGGTTGTTGATTATTCAACTTTCTAAGACTTGTCTGAACCTAAGGCACCATCCCATATTGAGCGTTCACCAGAAACCCGGATGAGGGTGCTCAAATGACACGCCTCCCGCTCCACGTAATCACCCTCGGCCTCTTCTCTGTCATATTCGTCTTGTTATCCCATGGACGGATATTTGCAGAGGCAGCCGGGTAGATGTAGTCGAATGAAAGAAAACAGGCCGCGGGCATGCGTCTCTCGCGCGCGCTCTGCGTCCTGCGAGGTAGACCCATATCCATCTTCACTCTTTGCTCTGCGTCCGTCCTGTGCAATGCGCCGCAAAATTGGGGACGACGGTGGTATTCTCGTGTGCGCCTCCGGGAACCGATATCGAAAATTACAAGCAAATTCGGCGCAGATGGCCAACTCCATAATCAAATTCCAAATTTTCCTCGACGCACTGACTAATACTACTAGAAACGCAGGAAACGCAGGAAACAACCCGAGGCGGACAGGAAGGCCAGCGCGGGTGCGAATCACAAAATGTGAGATACATTAATGATGGCTGAGGAAAATGGTCCATGACCCCCTCCTCCCTCCTCTCCCCTCCTCTCCCCTCCTCTTCTTCCCACGCACGCCGCCCGGAGCCAGGGAGCCGGGAACGAGAAACGGACAATGCGCAACGCTCCCCCAGCTGCAAGAACCCGCTCAGCGCCGCACAGGGATAACAAGGCACGACGCCTGCCCCTTGCCACGACGACAGAGGCGCGGACCAGGCGGCCAGCCGTGCGGCCAGCCGTGCGACCAGACGCACGACTAGGCGGACTAGCCAGCAAACCATCACTAATCATTTATCACAGACCCGACTGTTTGGATTGAAGATCGGCGGTTACTAGTCCAGCCTCGAAGCCCTATTTCTCCGTTCAACAACCATTCGTTCCCCTCCCTTAGCATCTTGTTCCCTGTTTCCCATGCCAGCTAGCCATGAATAGCATTCCTAACCGGGGAACTAATGAGGGACGCAGAATGATATGGATCCTAGGACGAATAAGAATGTCTCAGTGTTCTGGATTGAGTTAACTGCAAAGACCAACGAACCACTCTGCACCCACCTGGTACCTACCGTAGGTGGGTAGCCACCAAGGATGTCAGTTGCTCGTCCCACCAGATGGACAGCTACAAAGGCTGGGGAAGTCAGTAGAAATAGAAAATCCTCCGGATTATCACCACGCCGGAGACGATATGAGAGGGAAAGGTTCCGATTCCATCTCTTTGAAACGAGCCACCCACAGGAAAAGGCGTTTGTGGAACCAACAACCCTGGTCCGGGCCGCCTTTGTCCAATGCCTAGAGCCACAGCGTGCCGACGAGGCTAAAGAAGCAGACAAGCACGTAGTCATTCGTGTGACGGTATGCCCTGACTGTTGTCCAAAATGCTAGTAGAACACACAACTCTACTGCTCAGCCGAAACCTTTGGCGCCGACTTACAGGGTAGGCATGCTGCGGGCGGCCTGCAGGCGGCTTATTGGGCTTGTCTAAGAAACGAGTCACACGGAGGCGTCCATGGAACACTCGCGGGGATGAGTAACAACAACGAAAGTAAAAGGAAAGACCAGAAACAGCACCGGTGCCTCTTCCTTCCTGTATCACACACCGATACCGGAGCCAGGGTACTGGGATGCTGGGCATGGGAACGCCATGGCGGCCTCGTCGGACCTGATACCCCCGTCCCGTCCGTCGTGGTATTGCCATGCCCGAGAGGACGGGAATCGCTGTGAAAGTCACGCAGGGGCCACATGGCGGGTAACTAGTACAAGACTTCGTCTCGAACCTTGGCTGCTCTGTACTTCGGTAGGCACAGAGAAGGAATAGGCCTCCACCTCGTCTCGTTCAACTATCTGACGAACCCTCACACTAGCCGGTTTTCATCTTTTATGCCTGAAGACAGCCCCTGCTGCCAGACCTCACCTCCTAGATCCTACCAGGACCTAAGTAAGTACCTAGCGCCTTATCTTCGGAAGAGGGCTTCCTCCCCAAGCCATTCAGCCTCATTGCGCATTTCCATATTGCAACACGCGCCTCCGATCAATAATCATGGCTCCCGAAACCAAAACAAACCGTCGACCTGCGAGACTCGACCTGCAGGTTGTGGAATGGCACTAGTTGGTATCGTGCCACCCAGCCTGGATCAGTCGTCCCTTAGCCCCAGGTTTCTCTTTTCTCGGTGTGGCGCTCCCGCAGGCGTTGTCGATCACAAGGGCCCGGCCGAAGACGACCGACGGAGGAGAAGCGGAAGACTAATAGTCGGACTCCGGGCAATTTACTTCCTTCAGCTGCTCGCCCACTCGCCTTCACTGTTCAGAAAGGGGCTTGAATATCGGATTCGCCCGTCATGGATGCAGCGGACGGACAGCTCTGCCTGCTTCTTCTCTCTCCTTCCTGGACAAGCCCGCTCTCCAAGATAATCCCCAACTCCACGACCAGAGCTCAGAGCTCATGCTGAAGAAATGGGGACGGTGAGTCTGTGGCCTGCGTGCAGTCGAAGAAGAGGAAGCCCTGGAACCTACCCGAGATGCCTACCCGGTAGGTAGAGATGCCTGTCAGCAAGCCATCCGGTTCATCTTGCCAACCCCTTATTTCTTGTCACCGCCCACATAGCTAACACACTGATGATTAGGTAGGCAGCTACAGACACCTCGGGAGAGTGGCTTCTATTCAAGGTATAGGTCTTAGTCTGAGAGAAGGCATCCTCCTCGCGGTACGCCGACGGGCATTTGACACACTCCCGCCGTTTTCAGGCCTGCAATCATGGCCCGTACGGAGGCGAGGAGCATGTATATTCGGGTAGGAATGGTACCGACCGAGCTTAGAGGATCCATTCAAAGCAACTTTCTTTTTCACTTCAGCACGATAGCCGCCGAAAGGAAAGGGTAGGTGGCAGCCTAACGGCGTCTAAACTCCGAAAGGAGTTCTCAAACGACGAACCAGGATCCCCCAGCCTTCGCCTAGGGCCACTTGGACGGCGCCGTTGGGGAGCCTCGCAAGCTTGTTGGAATGGCCAACAATCCAGAGGATGATGCCGACAATGGATTTTTTTGTACTCCTTTGCAGTGACCTTTTCGACTCTCAGCCTCACGAAGGAGCTGCGGTCGCCAACTTGCCAGACACAGAGCAAGGTCCAGGAGCCTCCCTGCCCTGACCCTCACTGTCAGGCTGAGAGAATGGGGACGAGGCAGGGGCGGGCAAGTGGCCAACAGCTTGGCGACACATGCACACACACACACACACAAGGCCCAAGAAGAGTAAAGGAAGGATGAGGCGAGATGGCTTGAACGTGTGGCCAATGCAATGGCAGGCTGCGAGTCGTTTGACTTACTAAGGTACCCGTCCATCCATCCATCTACTCCTTTGAAAGAGGAGCGAGCCTCCAGTGCCCCAGAGCCTCTAAAGACGGCAGGAGAAATCTTCTTCAAGAACTTGTTAAGAACTTAACTGCATGGATGGATCTGTGATGGCTTTGCACAGACAACATCGACGGCGTGAGGCCGTTGTGACCACATTGTGACCACACGGAGTAAGCACGGGCCGATGGACTCAGCCCCTCTTGGCCTCCGAGGACGAAACATCAACCCCAAGTCAGATCTCAAAAACGCATGGCATACAAACCTATCATCTCTCTAGTTGGATAACCGTTTGCCTCCGCCAGAAAGAATTGCGACGTTGCCCAACCCAGTTCAACCGAGGAACTTGTTGGAAACTTGTTGGAATGCCCGAGGCAGCAGTTTCTTGCCGCAAGGCAGGCGGAGCAGCACCGGCGCTACAGGACACAAAATGTGCCGGGGAGGTGGGGCCTAGCACCGGCGCGGGAGCATTGGGGTCAAAAACCGGAGCCTAAGCGAGGACGGGCCCTGTGCCGCCGTGAGAAATCAGGGGGAGAGAGAATCAGGGGTCGAACAGGAGATGTACAGATGCATGCGGGATAGACGCATGTGCCGTGGCCTCTGGGCCTACCAATCTGCATCCGTCCCAAATTTGCAGTCATCCAAATTTTAAAAATAGAGAAAAGAGAAAATAAATAAAAAAGTGAAAGGTGAAGAGAAGAAGAACACACACACTCAACAGAGAACAAACCGCCCAGGCACCACATTGAGGCTGACCAGCCAGGCGGTCCGTCCGCCCGCGGGTAAACATTTTTTTTTGAAAGTGGTACGCAAAATCAAGAGATAAGCGGTGATCCGTGTTTTGAACCCTTGCAAAGCCTATTTCAGCTCAATCTGCTTGGGCATGAACCAATGCCGCAGACGATTCCGTATACGGCCAAGCCCCATCATCTGTGCCAACAAGCGCTTTTGCTTTTCTGCAAGCGCAGGAGAATTGTCTACAACAGACCAAACAAGTGGAATGGGCCTTTTCTTCTTGACAAACAAACAACTAGGCCTTCATACCGTGCCTTATTGAGTGGGTTATCTCTCAACTGCTCGAGGTTGGGCGGCACGCTATCATGGTCGTCAGAGCTGGGCCACTCAACTGCTTTGCCTCATCAGTAAGGCACCTTTTCCGGGGCGGTTTTTCGTTTCTTTTTCCAGTGGCCAACTTGTCTCCAGGCGGTCTCTCGGCGCCGGCCTGCTTGCTTGCCACCACAAGGGCCATCCTGCCTGGCCTAGCCAGGTAATAATAAACCCCCCTTTGAGCTGTCCCATCGATCGCTGGCAGTTGCTGGATGGCTGGCTGCCTCACTGCCTTACGGGCACAAACGTATCGGCCTAAAGATCGCCCCTAGCGTTCCTCCTTCCACCCCGCTCGCCGAGTGGTGGGGTGGTACCGGGAGGGGTGGGTGGTGGCGCAGGGGCAGAACGAAGGGCAGAACACACCACCGCCCAATTATAAAGCCAGGCTCCCGCCAATGAACGGCGCGACTGTGCCGAGACCTAATTTCCTGGGGTGTCGGAGCTGAGAAAGCGCCCAGGGAGAGACGCTGCAGGCCCGAAAGACGCCCGCCCAAGGAAAAAAAAAGTGAGCCGCAACAACGGTTGGGAAAAAAAAGAACCAGCGCGTTTTCACTCGGCCTCCGTTGCTCCCGAAAGTGCCTGAATTTGAGCAGGGTCAGGGAAGGAGGGGCAGGGCAGGGTATAAGTGATCGATCGCACAGGACTCCCAGGAAGAGTAATAGAGAAGAAATTGTGAAGGGGTAGTAAGTCCTAGGCGACCCCAGGCTCCTAGGTTTGTTCGGGTCGTTTATCACGTCCGTCTGACAAGTCCTTTTCATTTTCTTCCTTCTGCGAAATCATTACATTCTCGGCTCTCGCTCTCTCGAGGTCGAGATTTTACTGGCTACTTCCTTCCTACCTACCTGGTAGTTTACTGTATCGTCGCATCAGGGATGATACAGAGGTGATGTGACACGTTCAAAAACCTGGGCCTTGGCCGCCCTACCCGTACGGGAGCACATGCAACTCCAGATCCAGTCTGAATCCTTCCTGTTTCATTAATACCACTACCACCGAACCATACCATCATACGTATGTAGTACACGATCTCCCTTTCGACCCCGTTCTCTGTCTGTTCCGTCCCCTCCCGCCCCCCTCACTTCGTTGTGTGTGTCCCCCCTCGAAGCTCGAGGAAGCCGGCCGGCCCCAAAACCACAGGCGCAGTGGGCAAACAACGAGGGACGCGATGACGACGGAAGCGAACGCGGACCCCAGAAACAACAACAAAAAGATGAACACAATATTCAGGTTAGCAGCAGTCAGCTGCTGGACCCTGTTGTTGTTGTCCTCCACGGCAGACGGCAAATCGTTGAGATGGAGCCGCGACGAGAACGAGAGCCCGTGGCGCCCGCCACGGGAGACTATGGCGGCCATGATGCCGCTGGTGCTCGGCATGTCGCCGGCGCCCACGGCGGCACCTGGCCCGCCGCAGAACTTGAAGGAGCTTGCGAGGAGAGACGAGGACAACAACACATGCGGCTTCGTCAGTGGGAAAGCTGGTGAGTTAGCATCCCCTTGTATACGTATCCGGATTCCTCGCGTCTTGGTGGGAGTTGTTCTCCTTATTCTCCCCCTTCCGTCTCTTCAGCTTGACGGATGTACGCTGACAACGAACGGGGCCTCGTTTGGCAAACTCAACCTCAGCTATTCCTTTGCAATGCGATACCGATTCCTCGTGTGTCTTCAGCACTGTCGGGACTAAGTCGGCAGTGGGCTGCTGTGCGGACAATCAAGATGACAACAGCTGCTGGGCCTGGACGACATGTTTGCACTCATCGCAGCGCCGCCAATTCACAACCGACAATGGCCGCACTCTCTACTGGTATGCCCCGTTCAGTATTTGTAGCTCGCCCGCTTTCAGGCCTGATTTTTGTTTCCCCCATCCAGAGGGCTCCGCTAACCAGGGTGCAACATCGTGCACGGCATCTGCAGTGGCAGCTCTGCATTCCCCAGCTGCGTCAAGGACATCTTCGCCGGCAAATCTCAAAGCGGCTTCACATTATGGCACTGTGCCAAGACGGCAGGGACGCAAGAGGTCCTCGCCCAAGCCACCGACGCGACATCCTCCTCTTCTAAGAGCCGTTCGAGCTCGTCGACGAGCAAGAGCAGCACCACCAGCACGAACGCCACGGCCACCGTCGCTGGCGGCCCCGACGCCTCGGGTACCTCCGACCAAACCGGGTCGGGGTCGGCGCAGCAGTCCTCGTCCTCGTCCTCGTCGCCGAGCACAGGCGCCATCATCGGCGGCGCGGTCGGCGGCGCGGCGGCCGTCAGCCTGCTCCTCTTCGCCGTCTTCTTCCTCATCCGGCGCAGCAGGAAGAGCGCGGCCTCGCACCCGCTGATGCTGCGCGAATCGTCATCCTCGGCAGCCGGTGGTCGCGGTGGCGGCCCGGCGCTCGGTCCACCCCCAGGCGGTCCCCTCTACAGGGGCACGCCTTCCCCCTTCGCGCCTTCTTCCTTCGGGTCGACGAGGCGGCAGCAGGAGGAGCCGCAGTCGCAGCTGGCTCTCATGACCGAGCTGGCGCAGCAGCCGGGCTCCTACGGCTTTGCGGCCATGGGGGGTGGTGGTGGTGGCGCCATCGGTGGAGACGGCGGCTACGGCGGCAGCAACAACAGCGGAGGAGGGGGCTACGGCGTCGGCGGCGGTGGTGCGGTGGACCGGCGGTTCAGCATGGCGTCTAAGCCGCCTTATAGCGTCACCACCAGCGTGTACGACCCGTACTCGCCCAACGCGATGGCCGTGAGCCCTCCGCAGACGCCGTCGCCCACCGCGGGCCAGTTCGCGCCGACGAACCAGTTTGGTAACAGCGGCGGTGGTAGCGGGAGTGGGCCCGGCACGCCGCTCTCGGACCGCCATCTCTACGCCATGACGGTGTCGGGATACCCTCCTCCCTTACGGCAACCGTCGTTGCCGTCACAGCCACCACAAGGGCCACCGCAAGGTGGCTACTATCAGCCCTCCTTTGGGCAGCAACAGGCCCAACCTAGCGGGTATCCGCCGTATTGACGGGGATTGCAAGGCCTGCTGCCTCTATTGTTCTTGTAAATTATTAATTTTCTTTGTCAGTCATGAGGCGGGGCGTTAAGAGGAACGGAAGGAATCTGGAGTCTGAACGTGGAGGGGGCACGATGGCTGCATCCCGAGCAGGACCAAAAAGTTATACCCAACCCCGGTGAGGAACAGGAAGTTTCCTCGCCGGGGACCAAACCGTGCTCACGCGCACATAAAGCGAACACGAAAGCATATATATACGCATACCCACCTAGGTACTCAGGGGTGTGAGGAGGTACTCAACAGCCATCTGGGCTCGCCCGAATATAATTCTGTACCGACGAATTACAAATGCAAAAGGAGCATAAGTGCCGGGGACAGGTTGCTTCTTTACATAATTCCATGCTCACAGGCTAGGTAGGTATGTGCCGACCAGGTCAGAGTTTGCTCTGTGCCTTTCTGGGTCGCCACTTGACGTAGGGATGATCCGCAGAGTCCGGTATGAGGGGATCCAGCGCCAGCGTGTTCAGGTATCCGGCGTGGACCTGGTCGAGGCTGGTGACTCCGCACATCTTCATCGTCGTTTCGAGCTCGTCGATAAGGACTGGATCCATTCATCAGGAAGAGAAGCGGGAGTGAGTCAGCATGTTGGGTCTAAAACGAGACCGCCATGCACGCATACGGATAATAGGTAGAAAAAGGACTGTGAATGAGAAGGGGGGATGGGGGGTTGGGACTTAGGGGGGAGAATCTCACTCTCAATATACCGCTGAACACCCTCCTCCCCATACGCCAGCCCATAAAGAAACCCCCTCCCGATCCCAACAGCCCTCGCGCCGAGACACAGCGCCTTGAAGATATCCGTGCCCCTAGAGACGCCCCCGTCGACGAACACCTCCATCTTCTCAAACACCTCGGGGCAGCACCTGTGCAGCTCGAGCAGCACCTCCACAGAGGCCGGCGCCGTGTCGAGGCTCCTCCCGCCGTGGTTCGACACCAGGATGCCGTCGACGCCCGCCTCGAGCGCCAGCATCGCGTCCGCGGCGGTCTGCACCCCCTTGAGCACTATAGGCGTTCCGGAATGTAGCGCGTCGCGCAGCCACGCGATGTCCTTCCACGTGACGCCCGCGTCGATGAACGAGCCCATCACGCGGCCCAGCGCGCCGCCTTTCGAGTCGTTGCGCGGCGGCGCGGACACGTCCGTCATAGGCGGCGGGGAGGTCAACGCCAACGCCGTGGCCTCGTCGGCAGAAAGGCGCTCGTCCGCCTCGCGCTTGCCCGGCACGGGCGCGTCGACGGTTAGGAACACGCCGCTGGTGCCGGCTGCTACGACGTCGTGGAGGAGGGAGGAGGACTTGGCGCGGTTTTTGTCGACGTATAGCTGGAAGAACACTGGGATTTTGTCACTCTTCTGATGCTTTTGGATTCTTCCTCCTCCTCCGCCTCCTCCTCCTGAGGCGGCGTCGGCGCCTCCGCCTGAGGCTTTTTCTTCCTCTTCGACCTCCCGAACAGCAGCGACGACCTCGCGCACCGGGAACGCGGCGCTGGTGGAGACGCACTGCGGGACGCCGAGGCGCGCGCACGCGCGGCCCAGGGCCTTCTCGCCGTCCGGGTGGAAGACGGTGCCGAGCGAGGTCGGGGAGCAGAAGATGGGCGCGCGGATGGGGTGGCCGAGCATGGCGGTGCGTGTTGAGATGAGGGGGGCGCTGACGTCGCGGAGGACGCGGGGGCGCAGGACGATGCGTGCGTAGGCGGAGGAGTTGCGCCGCTTGGTGTGGAGGTCCGTCGCGGCGGAGGAGAGGAACGCCCAGGCTTTGGGGGAGTAGATTAGGGAGGCGGCGGATTCGAAGTCGTGGGTGCTTATTAGGGATGTGAGTGGTGGTGGTTGTGGCTTGTCGGTATTGGTGCTGCTGGTGCGATTCTTGTTCTCTGCTGCTGCTGCTGCTGTTGCGGACCTTGAGGAGGCCGGGAGCTGCCACTCCTCCGGCACGGTGCTTTGGTCTAGTTGACCCAACGCTTTGGAGGGGTCCAAGGCCGTCTTGATGAGAGACGGCGGGTGGACCGCGCTGTACGCAGCCGTGGCGTCGCGGCCGGCGTTGCGCATGATGACGCCCGGGCCGCCCGGGTGGGTCGGCGCGAAGTCGGTCAGGTCGTAGACGAAGCCGTCTACGACGAGCCAGATCTCGGCTCGGGTGCTTCGGTCGATGACCTCCTGAGCGGAAATCAGTCGGCTCATTTTGTCCAGACCTATCTATCGCTCGACTCGAGGTGAAGGGATAAAGGTCCGGGATCAGATGAAAGAAGCTTGGGCGAGATGTGCGATCATGGGTTGGTTTTCTCGACTGTTCATTGCTATGTGTGAGGAGTGGACAGTCGGCCGGACCCGAAG
>PYST01000205.1:0-69623 GCA_003049485.1 Ophioceras dolichostomum
CTTTTGCACACCTCCGTAGCACTTAGTAGATAGTTACCACCCCTAGCAAACCAACCAACATGCTTTCACGCAAATCACACCGAGGATGCCTGGCAACCGTAGCGGTGCGAGGCCACCCCGTTGAGTAATGATAACTACACGTCCGGTGAAAGTGCTTTTCGTTTTACGTTCGGAGTTAGTCAATAGAAAACACATCCCAGATTGCCCCAATATTCGAAAAGCAGTTTTCGAGCGAGGCTATACGCACCAAGGCAAAAAGCATTAGCTCTCGCGAGGGCAACCTAGGAAACCCGCGAACTACCTACCTAGTAAGAAGGACTTGTTTCAACAATGGACCAACTAGCTAGGTAGAGGTGTTGTTACCTCAGGTGCAAGGACGCCATGATGCATCGCTGAGGCACAGCAGGGTCGCCGTGTTCAACGAGGGTGCCCGTCCCTCTCGTATTTATTTCACAAAGGACAAGAGTCTTCAAGCTCGGCACCTGCCGAACGTGCAACCCGTCCGCGTGCTTGTCATCGTAGCAGTACTAGGTACTAGTACTATGTAGGTGCTTGGCGTATTGAAGACTTATTAGTACTACTACCTACGTGGTGCGTTTTGTGACAACATAGAACGGGCCCCCAACTAGGTAGGTAGGTAGGTAGTCTGCCTGGGCAGAGATGGGAGGTACCTGAATAACTACCTAGGTACCTATTTGAGGCTATAACACAGTAGTACTAGTACTAGTATAATTAATGAGATGATCAAGTTTCCTATTGTACGACATCAACTTTGTCTGGCAACCCTCTGGAGAAGCCCTCAACAGTATTTTGTCATGTCAAGCTTTGTTACCCTACACAACCGGCTCCTCGCCTTTCGGGTTTGATTTCCCTGAGCGCCCCTCTGCAATGGTGCTTGATTTGTACCCTGGCCTTGCGGGGAGCTTGGGGATACTTGTACAACCCGGCGTGGTGTTTCCTAGTCTACTGTCTCTAGTCTCTAATATCGCTCTAGCTTTGCCGCCTGGGCACCTTACTTAGGTAATAATCAGCAAACATGACAGCAACGGATATCAGACCAGAGCCTTGTCCATAAGTATGAGTTCGTTCCCGCAGCGAGTATTATCAGGGAGACGTCCTGCCGTTGCCCTCTCGCCGGCGCCCTTCCCCTTTACTGGAACATACGCTCCGTTCGAGAGCATAATTACCAGGGCCCGGTCCAAATGGTCTTTGCACGAAGCCTCCTCCTTGAAGAAGAGGATGTGCTAGATCACTAGCACGCTAGTCCACACGCCAGGGTCCACGATGCCGATGGGATAATTGCGTCCGGCGCCTGGGTGCGGGCGATGCGATCCTCGGTGCTGCTCTAGACGGCTCTCGCTCGATAACGCCTCGTTCGCCGGTTCGGACGGCTAGTTCGGCTTCTGCTAGGATGCCTCATCCCAGTCGACTGGGGCTGGCTTGGAGGGACGCTGGCTAGACTGCGGGCAAGGAAGAGGACGTTAGAAACGGGAACGCTGCGAAGGTGGGGGGTTCTGCAGCCGCGTTCTCCGGGGGATAGGGGGAGTAGCTGGGTTCCTCATGCCTGGAGTTGGCGTGGCAGGAAGGCATATCGTTGATAGAACAAACCTACCGGCACTGGACCGGCGGCGGATCGTTCTACTTATCTACATAGAGACGGGACTTGACGCCGAGTGCAGGGCATGCGGAACGCCACATGGAGTACGGCGAGCACCGTTTTAGGCACGGTTCAGCGACGGGAACCATGACGCTGTTGGTTTTGGGGAGAAATATGCCAGCAACTGCCATATGATGCAAAGGATGGCAGCCCTGTCTCGGGGGCTGGCGGGACTCTCTCTGGACAAGGGGTACGCCCGCCGCGATTTCTGGCTGGGGCCCTAGGCGCGGTAAAAGAAAGAAGAAGAGAAAAAAAAGGGGCGAAAGGGCTTTCTCATGATCAAACAGGAAATCATATAAATTGGCGAGCTTTGCATCTTTCCTTTCCTTCGATGAAGTGTGGATGTTGTGCGCGCGCGAGGCCGACGCTGGAAATGCGCATCATCACTTCATTCAACTTCGGCCTCACTGTACGCCGCGTGGGGGAATATACACCTTAAGCACTTGACGGATCTTTCCCAATCGCCTTCGTACTCTATCTCTCTCCTGGTTTATTCTATCTGATCTTTCTCTTTTTTTCCTCGTCTCTTTTCCGTGGCGTTTCCCCCCCTTCACTTCGACTCTAGCACCGGTTGTTTCTGCTACTGACTTCACTTCTCCTTAATGTACCTGGTAGGTACCTGGCTTGGACAGAGATTTACGACGAAAGCGAGAGAACTCGTACCCCTTTCTCTTTTTCCCTCCAAGCCACCAGCCTGCAAGGCGTCCCTCCACGGACCCGTTCTCGTCTGTGTCCGCCCATCATTTTTGCAACAAACACTAACCCACGCGCCCTGTCCCCCGCAAAATGCAACCCTCTAGAGCAGCAGTCGCTGGAGTCACCGTCAATGCGCTCGAACTTCCCCGCAAACCCCAGCCATCCGTACGAACACAGGTAGGTCAGGTCGGATGCGCCCTGTACTTCTCCGTGTGACTGACGCACTTGCAGCCAGTCCCTCCCTCCTGCGATTCCCCTATTTGTATGCGGTCGGACGGGGCATCTCCTCGGGGCACGAACTCCCGTCCTCTCACGGAAGGTTGGCTTGTGTGCGTGCAGTCAGTCTCAATCGCAAACAGAGCCGGCGGGCTTTGAAACACCACGCCGGGCGGCCCTTCCGTTGTCAAGATGCCGCCCTCTCTGTTTCAGCTTCTCCGTGCCTGGACCTCACTTAACGACGACGCTTCTCCCGAGCCGAGCGCGCAGTAAAGCGGAATACATCAGGTATATACCTCCAATGCTTATCATGCCAGTCTTCTCCCACATCATCACCGCGTCTTGCCACTGGCAGAAGAGCTCGACCGCCCGCTCCCTGCCGGGACGGACATCGACAAGCAGTTCAAGGGGTGATAGGGACTAGGCAGCGGGCGGACTCAGTCAAGTCGAATAGCGGCAGGCATCGCTCACCGCCAGCAGTGAGGAGGACGGCACTGGAGGACGGCACGTAGCGTAGGTATGTATGCCAGATTTAAACCAGACATGTAGAGATGCGTCCAGTTTTGCTGCCCGTGCTGCAGGCGCTCTACGATTGTACGATGTAACTGTAGCGATCGATGCTTTGCCACTATACCACTGTTGAGCCGCACTCGCAGCTGGTTTAATCCATTCTTGGAGTCGAAATGATGCACGCACAGACTCGGGGTCCTACATCGAGAGGCGACACTTAGGTATCGGTACGTCAGCCCGTCCGTCCTTACCTGCCACCATAATTGGCTATTCGCTGTCCGAGTGCCTAGTGCCTAGAAAGAACGTGAGATGGCTGGCGCGTCGGACTGCGCTCAGCCGTTGCAGATGTTTTCTTGTAACTATTTGATGATTTGGACGATGATGTTTTATGCTCCGCGAGAGCCTCAAATAGCCGGCGAGTCGAGTCCGGGTATCTATCACCTAGGCATCTATGGCCGCTCGGAAGGAAGCGAGTTATCTATCGGTCGGCTCGAGTCCGAGTGCTCGAGCACCAGCCCGCCCGTTGCTCATGCCTTTCACGGGTTGGTGATAAGTCTCCCGATCTCTGTGTGTGTGTCTTCATCTAGACGGCCCTAAGCAGCCGACCAAAGCCTTGGAGCCACGGCAGAGAATTATTAATTTATAGATGTATGACGACGACACCAGCTTTCTGCTTCCTTCTCAATTTTCTGCACGCAAGAGAAATCGTGGGAAGGTGGTTCAAGGACGTCAACAGAGACTATTACCCATCAAGGCAGGAGGGACAAGCTTCCGGCCGGCATTAATCGATAGATTTCGTCGTCGATATTAGGTGGGTTGGTGGTCCACCGTTTTCCGAGGGTTGTAGCAGCCATCCTCGTCCCCCGCAAGCCCAGACCTCAAGTTCATGTTTGTGTGGGTGCGGTCTAATTCGGTACCGGAGTCCGGGGGCACCACTCACATCATTCTGCCTCAATGCGCGACGAATCAACGCTCGGCAATGGGGACGGGCTGCTGCAGGCGCGGGACGAGCTTGCAGCGCAGTTCAGAGCGGGAGGGCGGCCACAGTGGTCAGTTGGACGGTCACTCGTTCGTCCTCGTGCACTAGTAAGTCTAGCTTAGTCTAGGATTCTCTCCGAGTCTCCCACCGCTCCGCTCTCCCCCTCCGGTCTGCGCCAACCCCGCACACCACTCCTCGCTCGCCCCCATGATTGTAGCAGCCGTTGAGGGGGTGAAAAGGATGGAGTTGATGCGACGTGAAAATGCAGCCACCGGACTGAATGTGCGGTGGTGAACTAAGGTCCAGGCGGTAGGTAGGTTGTAGTCGTAGGCAGGGGGTGTGTGAGAACAGACACCGAAACTTGAACGTGTCTCTCCCTCTCCCTCTTTTTCCCTCCTATCGCCGCTCCCCACCAGCCGAGCACTCCTCCGTCCGGGATGTCGAGCATGGGTCTCCATATTGCCCTCCATATGTAGAAGCAAGGAAACAAGCTGGTTGCTCCCGTGTCAACCGGTTCCCTCGCTCATCCCCATGGATTGGATTGGGAACTCATCTGGGAAGGCCCGTTCTCGGCGGCATCGTGCCGCGAACATGGCCTATAGCATAACAGCTGTAGCTAGAGATACAAATAGACGGGAGGCGCACACGGACGGCCGATAGCACACCTTCGTTTGGGATTCCTGGTTTTCGGCCCCTCATCTCGCTCTTTTTTTTATATATCTGCGTGCTTGCATGGTCTGTCGCCGCCCTCCCAGATCGATTTCACAGATCGCCGTCCCAAGAAGACTCTTCTCTTTTCGTGCTCCCTTCTCAAGCCCAATGACGACTCTAGATCCTACCTGAGACAGAGAGAGGTGTGCTTGGAAGCCGGGCCGATCACCACCTCCCGGACCCAGCCCAGCCCAGATGGCTCCATTGTCCGGCAGGGCCGATGGCGGCCAGGAGCCGCAACAGCACCACGGCATCAGCGACAGGAGTCCGGCCACGATCGCAGGCCTGCTCATCCCGCACATCGTGTGCACAATATTCATCCTAGCGCGGCTCTGGTCCCGCCTGCGACTCCTGCGCAAGTGGTTCTTCGACGACGGCCTCATCGTCGTGGCCTGGGCCTTCTCGACGGCCGTCTGCGTCGTCTACACCCTCGCGGCCGAAACGCCCAACATACGCCAAGCCGTGGGCATGACAGCGGAGATCAACAACAGCAATAACAACAACAACAGCAGTAGCAGCAACAGTAGCCCAAGCGAAAGCGAGAGCGAAGGGAGAGCCGCCGCCTTAAACGCAGTGCAGTCGTACCTCCTCGAGACGTACCTCGGCCTGATCTTCTACCAGCTGTGCCTCTGCCTGACCAAGCTCTCGATCCTGAGCTTCTACCTGCGCATGTTCAGCTCGCGCCCGCTGGAGCGCCGCCTCGCCTGGGGCACCGTGGTGTTCGTGCTGGCGTTCGGCGTGCCGCTGCTATTCATCAGCATCTTCCAGTGCCACCCGGCCTCGGGCGAGTTCTTCGGCAGCAGCGGGCTCAGTCCGTCGTCGCCGTCGTCGGGGACGGCGGTGCGGTGCTTCTCCTTTACGCCGCTCCTGATCGCCAGCGCGAGCCTGCACACCGCCACGGACGCCTGGCTGATCGTGTTGGTGGTGCCCTGCATCTGGCGGCTCGACCTGCCCGTGCGCCAGAAGGCCGCTCTTGGCGTCGTGCTCTCCCTGGGCGTGTTCGTCGTGGCCGCGAGCCTGACGCGCCTGCAGCTCTCCCTCCACGCCAACTATCGCCCGAGCGGCTCCGGCGTGCAGGTCACGGACACGCTGACCTTCTTCGTCATGACCATTCTTGAGTGCGACATCGCGCTCATCTGCGCCTGCGCCCCGACCCTGCGGCCATTGCTGGCGAAGCTGTGGCCGCGGTCCGGCATGGGCGAGCCGCTTCGGCCGATCCCAAGACAGAGGCCAAAGAGGAGGTCGAGGCTGGTGATGGGGCTTGGGATGCGAAGGGCGGACGACGATGACAACAGCGTCAACTTGACGACCGTTGTCAGCTACCACGGCTATCCATGGGTGACCCCGGCTGGCGCTCCGAGGAGAAACAAGAGCAGTGGGAGCGTTTCCCCGAATGCGAACGGGAACGCGCCGCCCCCCTCTCGGCACATGCAGATGCAGTTGCCAGTACCCCCGGTCCCAGCGCTATCGATGGCTCACCGGACGCCCACGACCATGAGTCTCAAGAGCCTGATGAGTGTGTTGCCAAGAAGTAGGGGAATGACCACAACGGATCGAGGAGAGGACCGAACGGGCTTGTTACCACGGGACGACGACGCCACCACGCTAGATTACCAGCAGCGGAGACGAAGCTCCGTCGGACTCGAAGGCTTCTTCGAGCTGTGTACCGGAGGCGCCGGCAGCAGCAGTCGCCACGAGGAGGAGGGCGCCAAGGGTGGCTGGAAGAGGAGATCTAGGGCGGGGAGCAAAGGTACCGCCACCGCCAGCGAGCTGCGTCGGAGCAGTGGCGCCGGCGCGTGGTCGCACAGCCAGGAGAGCTTCGTGCTCGGCATGAACGACCCGGCCAGCCCTCATCGGTTGAGCCCCGTGTCTGGCTTCAGCGGGGCGACCTTCACGGCGGCTAGGCCTACGAGAGACGTAGATGATGATAATCAGGATAATGACGACGGGGACGAAGGAATAGGTGGCCCGCTTAGGAGGGAGGAGGAAGAGGCCGAGGCGGTAGATCGCGGTTTAGAGATGCGGATGAGCAAGAAGAGGGTGGAAGAAGAAAGCGACAAGGCCAACAACATGACGAATGGAAGGGAGCATCAGCATATGCCGAGTGCTTCCACATAATTGCCGGTCAAGCAGAGTTCGGAGGGCTTTGGGAAGGTATCATGTTAGAAAAAGCGAGTCTAACGGCGGGCAGTTTCCACCATCATTTAGTAGCACTAGCATATTTGATACCAAATAAATTCCCTTTCGTTGCTGAATCCGCAGAATCCTGCTTGGAGAGGTATGTTAAAGCCTCCTCCACGAGGCACGAACGAAAACTTCCGTTCTTGCTTGTCGTGCGTCATGAAGACAGAGAGAAGCAGACTCGAGAACAGGTATGATGATGGAAGTAGTAAGTTGGCTTCCATGACGAAAGACCAGATAGACGTTGGGGAAAAGTCAACGGTCTTGCCGAGGGGACAGGTAGGTATGTGAGCTTCCGCCCTCTCGCATGACTTCGTTATTTCCCGCAGACTACTTGCCAAGAGCGGGCGAGAGCGATGATGACCACGACGAGAAAGATCGGATGACGGCAAAGGAAAGGCCGAGTCAAATAAATGAATGCAGAGAGGACTGAGGGAGAAGACGGAAGAGAGCAGCGCGAGAGAGGGAAGGCCCTCTTTCTTTTCGGCGTGTGAAGATGTCTTAGGGCCGAGCGAGCCGCATGGCATCATCAGTTCATGGATGTACGGAACTCGCGAGTGAAAAGTCTCGTCCCATGCTCGCTCAACCAAGGTTCGGTGCGAGAGGGTACTGTAGGCGGAGAGTGTAGAAAGGCTGCCTGGGTTGATCTAGAGAGGTATGCTGGCTGGTGGCGGATCAGGCCAATAGCCAACGCATATGATTGCCCTTCCAGAAGCCGAAGAGAAAAGCCGTGGCAGGCAGCTGGAATTCCAATTCCAGCCATTCGGGTCGCTGGAACTTTTCTCCTTCAGTGCACACAACGCCCACAGCGCCCAGAATGCCGCCCGGCAATTACGGAATGGGTCCCCTGTCAAGCCCCGTCAAACCCCTGTGCTCGGAGCGTGGACAGGGGATCCCGGTCACAGCCCACGCATTAAAGATCTGATCTGAGCGCCATGGACGACCACCCTGCAACATCGTCGGGCTCGTCTCAACTCATTGTCTCTTCCCTTGCCACTCTCTCGTCACAATTCAATGCGCAGGCGGCCAGCTCCGGCGAACCGAACCGATCTGCTCCCTTGCTGGGCATCCATCCCGTTGTTGGCGTCCTTCTTTCCCCATGTTGAGGGCTGACCTGGCTAGGGCTATCCTTCGCTCTCCCTCCCGGCTTACTTACGTCCCTCCCTTAGCTGAACGAACTCATCTCGCCTCTGGGCCTCGTGAAACCGGGCGAACTCTTCCCAAGGCGCTTTTTTCCCTCCTCGGGATGATCCCATCCAAAGGAGGGGAGCAACCAAAAGGCCGTGGCTGCTGAGCACCAAGCCGCAGCAAGCCTGGCACAGGCCAAGCCGGCATCATTGAGTCCTTGGGGACGGGCCACATCGTATGGAGATGAGAGCCCCGACAGGTCTTCTCAACCTCTCGTCTTTCTACGGATTCGGCAAATGAAATATTGAAGGAGTGTAGCAGCTCTTGTTCTCCATCTTTGATCTAGGTAGCTGCCTGCGTGGAAAGGATGTGACGTCGTCCAACGGCAAACGGTTGTTGCTAGTGTCCGACGCACGCACGCATCGAAACCGGCAGATATGCCGTAGTAGGTGGTAGGTAAGGAGTCTCTACGTTCTTTTCCCTCCCTCCATCTCCAGGACCTTGCTCGTTACAGACCATCACCCATCCACCGACACCGATGGCTGCCACGGCGTGCCCACTGCTCGCATCCGCCCGGCTGGCGCTGGTGCAGACTCGCGCTGCATGCTCCCTGTCCTGGCCAATCTCGCTGCTACCCTAGGCCTTCCCAACAGCTCGCGGCTTCAATGGCCGCCCACGCTGATTGCATTGACTGGCATGAACCACACCATCCACCCGTCCACCCGATCCGTTCGTCGACGTCTTCTAGAAGTCGTCGAATCCCTTCCGTGATGAGCGAGCGGCTCGCAGCCTTGGCTCGTTGGGTAACATCTCAGATCGGGCCACCAGGATCAAGATGAGCTCCGATCGTGCTCGCCTGCATCTCGCCTCTACCCTGCTCTCTTGGCCTTGCTGCCCAGAGCCATCCGGAACTCCCGACCTCGTCCTCCAGTGCTCCCTTCTCGGCCCTGTCTCCCCACAAGTGTTGAGTGGTGTCCGATGAGACTTCATGCCTTGTTCGAGCTGATGCTACGTGGGCCTTCGAGTCTGGGAACTGGGAACCTCTCTTCGATCTCGGCCGACCCTAGTCGGGGAGCAACCAACCCTCTACCTCTCTTCCCACCACCAAGGGGAGTCGTCTGAAGTCATGAGAGCCTGGATGCTCATCATGACAAGGATTGCGGAGGTATCAAGGGTACCTAGCAAGAGCAGCAAGGGTAGCAAAGCTCGCCACCCTTGCTTCTCACAACCAGTCGAGTCATGTCACCATCTTGGTTCGACCGTAGCTTGTAATGCCATCCTTATCAAAGTCCCCTCCCTTCCCGCCTTCACCGGCTTGCTGTTGCTTTCCCTTTTCTCTTCCCGGCTTTTCTGGCTTCCCCGCGTGGTACCTGCGTTCCGCACATCCGCTCTTTCTCACGGTCTCTTGTTGCTAGTTGATCGTGGTGGGTTTACATGCCGTCCACTCCTTTTTGTCGCACCTTCTCTTTTTCCACTTTCCTTTCTCCTAGCGAACCTTTGTTGATCTCCCGGCTTTTTCTCTCGTTATCTTTTCCACTCCAGCCTCTTGACGTATAGCCGGAAACTGGCCGTCTCGTCTGCCTTTTCAGCCGCGTAGACGACGAGACACTCCTCGACAGGATGCGAATGGATGAATTATGTTGATACTGAAGGGTTTAACAGCCCTTCTCCTGGGTCTATCGGTTTCTGTTCAGGCTGCTCCTTATCCTACAGCCGCGATACCGGCGAACCAGGTCTCCTCGGTGAACGCCTCCGGGGTGGAGAGCTCAACATGGAGCGCCAGGGGCGCCCGCTCCAGCCAGTCTCGCCGGACACACTCAAGCTGGTGGGACTTCAGGCTGCCGTGGGATACGAGGCAAACGGCTGGAGGCTCATCACGACGCCTCGAGCCGAGACAGGAGTCAGCCATCTTTCCCACAAGCTCGGGGGGCAACTCAACCAGGGCAGAATGTCCACAATGCTCAAAGTGAGCCTTCCTCTTTCTTCCTCACCTCGCAAGCACACGAGAGGCCATTCCCGCTAAACTCTCCACACAGCATCACCGCCAACAGCGTCTCGACAGTCTTCGTCTCGACTACAACGACTACAACACGCTCTATCACAGCTTTTTCAGCAACCGTTATTGCCACAGTCACCCAAACTTTGACTTTCATCAACCCACTCCAACGAACTCAAACGCAAACCGTGACAGTCACATCATTTATTCGACGAGCAAAGCGTTCAGAAGGAGCAGAGGGAGCAGGACCCGCAGCTACCAGCCGCGCGAGTCCAGTCGCGACGGTTCTGTTCTCACCAGGACTGACAGCCGCAGATGGTGCTTCACCAACTCCGTCTCCAGCCGGCCGAGGTGTAATTACGAAGCGCCAAGGGGGGAGTGAAGGCGCGGGCTTGGATGGGACAACAACATCGACAATAACAATAGAGTCCACGGCGACCATCACGATCCAGGCCGGGACCCGCACACGCCTCAATACTGTTTTTGCCACAATCACCCTGGCACCTAATGCTGTTACCACGGTCTTTACGACCACCACTATTTTTACGACTTCACCACCAGGAGGAACGACAACAACAAGAGGAGGGGGGGGAGGGACAGGAACAGGAACAGGAACTGGTACGGGCGCACAACCAACGAGCACAGGATCAGGAACCGAGATGGTGCCGTCAAGCACAGGGACAGCCTCGCCGAGCGGCAGTCTCACTATCAGCACATCGCCGACTTCGGCGCCAACGTTGGTCATATCGACTACGACTACCACCCGCCCCCCGACGAGCACGAGCACCAGAATTGTCACGACGACCACCCCTTCCACATCAGTGACGATGGCCACTATGATGACCTCGTCCCCGATGATGACTTCGACATCTGCCCCGCCCAACGCGCCGTTCCCGGGCTCCGCGCTGAACTCGGACCAGATCGCAGGCATCGTGCTCGGGGTGATATTCTTCATCTTCCTGCTGATACTCGGGGCGCTCCTCCTGCGGCGTGTTGTGCGGAGGCGGCGAGCGAGACAGGCCGAGATGCGGCAGCGGATGAGCCCTGAGGTGGGCGCCACCGTGCCTTTCAACTCGCCCGCCTCCTCCGGGTCGACGCCCGGGGACTCGGGCCAGGTGCGCATCGTCATCCGGCCTGCGCCCCGGACCCCCGCGTCGTCGTCGGCGCCCTGGCCGATGCCGCCGGGACACGATGGGGCACCCACCCTGTTCTTGGAGAATAACGGAGGCAGCACCAATGGTGCCGGAGGCGAAGCGGGGCCGTCGGGGACCGGGGGACCTGGTCCGGGTGGATTCTGGTCGTCACAGGGCGGCATCGGCGACCCTGGACGCTGGAGCATAGCCAGCGACTTCGGGGGCAGCGTGAGCCCTGCGGACCCAGGGTCGAGGCGCCACTCCGGGGTCCCGTCGTCGGGCGTGATGGGAGGCCACCTGAGCGCCAGTAGCATCCTGGGAGCCTTCGGTGCTGGAAGGTTCAGCGGGACCGGCGGCAACGCCAGTGGCGGCGAGAGCACAGAAGGCCGTCCGAGCGGGAGCAGCGGAGGCGGGTTCCGCACGAGGCTCGCGCCGCCTCCAGTGCGCAACACGTACAACTGGGGGAGCATCGGTGTAGGACGCGCCATCTGATTCAGCCTGATAAGGCTGAGCGATGGAACGTCGGGTGCCACCGCGAGAACTACGATCACTACAAGCTCTACCTACGGAATACACCATCGAAAATTCCGCCACCAGAACAGATGTCTTCCTCTGGACAGGAGCTGGGAATGCTGGTCACACATCTGGAATATCGGAAAAGCCCGAGACAAAAAACAAAGACGCATGCGAGGCTGGTCCGATTCATACACGCGAGCACGACTAGAGAAAAAAAACGCAATGCATTTACTGACCGACTGTTACGACTTTTGTTCTTCTTCGTCTGCTTCTAAGTCGAGGGACAACGACAACCTGTTGTCGATCCCTTGCCTCGAAGCACTTTATTAGCTAGCACTTGTTTGCATTTGTATGTTAATAATTATTGCAACTACCAATAGATACCCATTTTCAGATCAGATTTTCACATTACCTGGTGATGCCTCTCCATCGTGAAAATTTGTAGAAGAGCAGCGCTCGCTCCCAGAGACTCGAGCTAGAATCTCGTAACTACCACTCACCACTAACACTACGACCAACTACCACACGAACAACTCGTATGCATATGACAAGAGCTGTCACCAGGCCTACAATCTCCCCAGAGCGATTCCATTACGTAGTACACGGCATCGCATCACCTCGAAACCCCTGCCACGGATCAGAATGTGGTGGGAAGACGATAGGGGGTATCCCATCCCTCGGTCTCCCCTCTCCCCAACAACCGCAACACCGGCTAAATCCCCATCCCAAAATTCACTTTCCCATGGATGCGATATTATACACGAGAAGAAAAACCTGGGATTCTTCAAGGATACTTCAAGGATTCTCACTTCACTTTCCTTGCGCGTGGTTCGGCACGGGGACGGCTGCAGTCTGATCGACGGCGGAGATCAGACGGCTGTTCCGGGTGCCGGGCTTGAATGAACGTGGGTTGTGTTGCTGGGATGTGCTTGCTTGTTGCCCCCCTTGTCCCCAGTCCTGCCTTACCAATTCACCGACCTCCCGAAAGGTAAGGGGGAAAAAAGGTCCGAGGGAAGGGAATTCTAGATATTGAATAATAATTATTCAAAAGAAAGACAGCAATAATAATGGAGATCTCAGACGATGACAGAGAGTTATGGCGCGTCTTCATATCAGGAGATGGGGGTGTGGATGGAATCGTCCGAACTTTATCGTGCAAAAGCTAGTATTCACCAACTCATCTTGCCCAGCTGGAAAATTTCGGACGAAAGACCGCCAGAATTCAAATAGGCTCAAGATGTGGTTTTTTTGTATTAGTATTCGGGTGTACGCGATTGGCTCCCCAATCCCGATTGCTGAAATGGCTGGCGGGCGCGGAGGACGGAGAAAAGACGAGATCTCGATAGCTGTCTCCGAGCTGATATTCTCCCTCCCCGATCCGGCCCCCGATTGTCCGAGCTATCCGAACCGCCTGCAGCAGCGTCGACTTTGGCTAATTTTTTTTGGCTTATATATTGTTACAGGGGATATAAAGGTATTTTACACAACAGGACCCGTGCGGTATACCTATCCGTTCACGGGTCCCCAAGTTTTCTGCCCTTTTTGTCTTTCTTCTATTTGCCCGCAACCCACCCATTGTCCTGCCCGTCGCCGCCCTTCGCCAACAAGCACACAAGATATCCAGGCTGGTGCCACAAACAAGGGTAATAGAGTAAAAAAGGCGGGCCGAAAGATATAAAAAACGCCATGCCATGCAAAACGCAGTCGAGTGAAGAGTTTATAAAAGATGTGTAGAAGCGGGGGGCGGACAGAGGCCAAGATGACGGTCTGCGTCCGGTCAATGGCTCGGCCTGTTTCGCGGGGGCTTCTTGATGTTCGAGCGTCAACTCAAATAGTATTCCGTAGTTTGTTGGGGGTAACGGCCGAGTCGTGCTTCGTCTCGCGTCGTCCCACGCCGTGTCGCCGCGACTCGTTCGTTGGTTCCGGCTATCGCGTCTGTCCCTTAGAGCGGTAGTCTCAGAACAACGCCGCCATCACGCTCACACGTCCCCTGCCCCTAGGATTCGTCGAAGCCCCCTCCCCGCCCTAGGCGCTATATGTCCCTTGGCCGCTCCTTGGGTTGTTCTTTGTACAGCCCGGGCTTCCACCCTTCCTTCACCTCCGTCTCCTCGGCGGCCGCCTCCATCTTGGGCTTGATGTCCGCCTCAAGGCGTTCTCGCGCGCGCAATATCTTGCTCTGCAGGTAGAACGAGCCGCCCTTGTGGGGGTCGTTGGCGTCGAATAGCCTCTTGAACCGCGACTGCACCTCCTCCAGGTCGGCGGCCCGGCCCTTGGGTGGCTTGACGTTGAGGATCTGGCACGCTTCTTGCAGGGTCATCCCGCCCACTCCGCTGCTCCCGGGGATGCCCGAGCCCCCGCCGCCGCCGTTCCCGGTCTTGGCTTGTGCGCGCGCGTACACGGACGAGGCCTGCGCCTGCTTGAAGGCCTCTGAGAGGGAGCGGCCCAGCACACGGGCGCCGGTGATGACGACTTGTGTTATGATCCGGTGGGCCTGGAGAGTCGAGTGTGTCCCGGGGAGGAACGAATAGTCAGTCAGTCAGGCTGTCGCTGGGAGGTGACGTGTTGGGCCTGGGCGAATGCAGCGCCGCCGGTCGGTGTTCAGCGTACCATTGTGTGATGATTTCTGCCGTGCGAGGGTCGGCCTCCGAAACTCTCCTTCCTGGCGTCCTAGCTTTCCTTCCAGCCTCTCCTGCTTCTCTGTTAAGACTAGAGTTATCAAGAGAGGCGAAAGGTGGCCGAGATACAGGTAATCAATGTCCCACCACGTCGCTCGTCTCCGTCGCAAAGTAGCGCTCAGGATGGCATGACCATTTGGCAGATGGATGGCGGCAGAACAAAAAAATGATGACCGCCTTTCTCAGTTCCCGACTATCGGAAATTCCGGTCGAATGGGTGGGACCACCCGATTGGCCCGATAGTGATTGTGGCTGAGTGTCGAGGCTCGAGTCACGTCTCAAATGTGGCTTGACAGGCCACGAATAGCATGCACATTTGTGTCTAAGAGCCTGCCCCACATACGAAAGGGTCCATTGGACCCTTTCGACTTGCTTAGCTTCCTCGCTTTCGTAACATCACCACAATGAACAGCCTTTCTCCCAGAAGCTTGTGCATGGTTACTCATGGAATCCTCCAAAGGAGAAGGGGGAAAAGAAAGTTTGGCGCAAAGAAATTTGCAAGACGTAACGCCTTCCACCTTCCACCTTCCACAGGTTCTCCTTTGTATTGTGTTTCCGACCTATTCGCGTGTGCTTTACGGAGAAGTATACCGGACGCTGCGATACCAGATACAATACAAAACAATACACTCTATTGCAGGCCCTGTCCACCGTCCACAGTCCACAGACAGAAGCTTTCGTTCCAGCAAGCACGATGTGCTCCTACCCGATGCCCATTCTTGGGATTCCTCTCATTGACGCCGTGTTCCGACCCGTCTTCTGCGTGTTACAAATGGTGGGCGATGCCGGTTACGACTTCCAAACTCGTCTTCTGGGGATCCCTGGAGCCATCGGCTGGTTCATCTCCCCCTGCCTACCACGCGTACCGCACTATCACATTTCGAGGCCTTCATTCTCTTGCTACTCGTTCTCATCTTCTTCGGCCTAGGCGGTGCCCAAGAGTACCATCGCGAGGACAGAAATTGGTCGCAGTGGTGGAATCTCAATCTGAGGCTCACGTTGCTCTTTTGGGTTGGCATACTTTGGGTCAGTCTCAGCCTCCAGTCCCTTCCAGTCCCTGGCGCAATGAGGCTGCTCTTTTCCTCAACCAGGGGACCCCTTGACACCTTCCCATTAACTTGCCTTCCGCGACTTAGGACCGAGCCTGGCTTTCCATGTTCACTTTCCCGGCGCCTCCTTTGCGTTAAACCGGACCGATGTATTGTATTGTAATGTGTTTTGTATGGTATCTGGTACCGCGTTATCCTATGGACGGTATGCTGCCGAGTAAAGCACCGAAATGCAATACAAAGGACAACACATTACATTACATTGCAGGCTCTGCGTGAGATTATCCACGGATTATGGATGAGCTCAGGATGTATTACGTGCAAGGGAAGATGGAAATTAAGAATTGAGCGATGCTCGCGTCTCAAATTTACCGTATTATATGCTGTCGATTTATGGCTTCTCCTTTCCGGTGCCGCGCGATGTGCATAACATATTGCCCAAAATACGCGTCTGCTGCTCCGCAGGGTCCGTTGCGTTTCCCCCTGTCGGACTTGAGTGATGTCTGGACGTCTACATTGGACAGGCGGGCATCTGGGAGCAATCCGGAAAGGACGGGAATCCGGAAAGGATGTGAGCCGCGAGCAGACGGATGATGTCTCAGGCCGTCTCCGCCCTCAAAAGATGGAGAGGCCGGGCTTCGGTGGTGCGTGGAGTCGCTGCCACCCGAGTGAGTCGGAATGACAAGCATCAATGGCATCGATTCCAAGCCCGAGCCTGCCCGCACGCTGACTTCCACCTCCGGGACATGGAAGAGAGTCTCGACAACACCATCACCATCCAGGACGGGTTGGAGGGCAGATCCAGGGGTCCATGACGAGCAAGTCAGGCTGGGAGTAACGTGGGAGAGCATCCACAGAGAGCTCACGTCGACATGCGACAAAGCATTAAGGGGAGACTGAACTGGCAACCAGAGCTGCGGCGAAGCCATAATGCGGACGAGCAAGTGTGGCTCGGTGGCTAGGTACCTAGGTACCTAGGATAAAAGGGGCTTCGGTCAACGCGAAATCGGGTAGAATCATCGACGTACAACCCAGTCACGTGGGTAAGTCAGAAATTTGAACCAGAAAACATCAAGATCGACACCCTCTATCGATAAGGAGTAGTCACGTAGACCACCACGTGCTCCTTTCCCATGCTATCGACGGCCGCCAGGCACACATGGATTACAGAACACCGTCGCGTCAAGCTCTCAGCTTTCAACACCAGCTTGCGCCTCCCCTCACCTATCACCGCTGCCCACTGGGCCACATTGCTTCTCTCCTTCTTTTCTCTGCGGATTGTTATTTACAGCGCAAAGAGCTCTGCGATTTCCTCCCCCGGCTCGCTTGGCTTTCACTGCACACAATCGTTTTTCGAGCTCACCTTTCCCCTATTTCATTCCCGCCTGCCTCTTTCTCTCTTTTGTTTTATTTTCTCCTTCTGCAGATATGTCGAACTACTACGGCGCCCAGAACAACCAAGGCTACGGCCCACCATCATCCGCACAAAACCTCCAGTTTTACCCATCCACATACTCCCCCGGCGTCGGCAGCAGTCAACCCCAAGGCCAGTATGGCGGATACGGCGCCCAGGGCGGCGGGTACGGTGCTCAGGGCGGGTTCGGCTCCGGCTTCGGTGCCGCGCCAGGAGTGTCGGGCCGCATGGGCGAGCAGGGCGGACTGAGGACAGGTTTGCTGGCCGCGTTTTCGACAGAAGGCTACGAAGGCGAGCCTCCTTTGCTAGAAGAGCTGGGGGTGAACTTTGGCCATATCCAGACAAAGGTAAGTCACGGCTCCGGCTTCTCCCCTACCTCTCTGTGCGTGCTTCCCACTGCTATGGTTGCCCATTCTCGGAGCTGACGTGGCATTTCCACTTGACACTAGACCCTCGCCGTCCTTAATCCCTTCACCCGCATAGACCAGCATTTGATGGACGACTCGGACCAGGCGGGACCCATCCTCTTCTTCTTGCTCTTCGGCTTCTTCCTCCTCTTCTCGGGCAAGCTCCACTTCGGCTACATCTACGGGCTCGCCGCGCTAGGCTCGGTCGCGCTGCACTTCATACTCTCGCTGATGTCGCCCGACGACGGACCCCCGAACGGCCCTGGCGGCGGCCCCGGCGCCGCGCCGCCCTACTCGTCGTCCCCCGCATACCCGGAAGCATCGGCGCAGCAGCAACAGCCCGGAGGCGTGGGGCCCGCGAGCGGCACCGGCACCGGCACGCTGACGTTCGGGCGCTCTGCCTCCGTGCTCGGCTACTGCCTCCTGCCGCTCGTGGCAACGTCGCTCGTGGGCGTGTTCTCGCCCATGGACACGCCTTTCGGCATCGTGCTCACCAGCTTCGCGATCATGTGGTGCACGTACAGCGCCTCGGGGATATTTTGCGCCGTGGGCAGGATGAGGGACATGCGTGCACTCGTGGCCTACCCCCTCGCATTGTTTTACGTCGGCTTCGGCATCATGAGCATCTTCAGCAGCAGAGGCAGCGGATCCATGGTCAAGGTCATCTCGCGCGCCCGTGCTGTCTGAAAGGGGGCAACCCGACTGGAATGGAAGCGCGCTACGGGAAGGGCGCTTGTATGCTGTGGAGTACATCAGGGACTACGCTGGCTCCTGAGCGATGCGACTCGATCGGGCAATCCTGGCTCAGAGCCTTGCTCGGCGACGGCGACTCGACGGCGACTCTACACCTCACCTCATCGCGCCGAGGTGCTTGGGAAGCAAGCGTGATGATGTGTAGAGGTAGCCCATAGAACGCTTGTGAGATGCCGAGGTAAGGCGAGAAGTACGGTCGTCGCGGCAAGATCCCATAATGCCGACGAGAGGTTATTTTGTCCCAGCCATCAGCAGCAGACAGAACAAAGTGATGCATGTGTATACTATCGGAACAGATACTGGAGCAGAGGATGAAAAAAAAAAAGAAGAAATGGAGAAGAGGAATCAATATAAGCTACCTACTAGATCTACAGGGCTAGACACTTCGGCAGGAGAACTGGACATGTATCTCAATTTGGCTTCGACATGAGAAACGAACAGGCGACGGGCGAAACCCACGAACAAATAACTTTGAAAGGCTCGAAGGCGCAAGCAACAAATCATCGGGAGAGGTGTCTATAATGCTGGCAAACTGGATGAAGCCTTCTCTCCACCCCAGCCCTGTGAGAGAACTCGATCCCCTGTGGCGCCGTGATGGAATAGAAAGCGAAAATGCACCGAAGACGAACCGTGCTATGCTAGATATATATTACAAGAGAATACGAAATCCTCAACGCGAAAATCGGGAAACAGGCCCGGAAAATGCCAGAAGAAAAGCAAAGCAAAAACCAAAGAGAGAACCCCCCAGCCCCTTGCTCCCCTTCCAACCCTCTAGAGGAACGAGTGCCGAACAGCCATGCGCCTGCGCCAGTGATGCATGATAGAGAGATGTATCCTGCGCAAACCCCTCCAGCGCATCCAATCTGGGGAGGCGAAGCTAGAGAGAACAAGAAATAAGGAGACGCCAAGGAGACTCTCCGGCGTGGCCGAGAAATCAGGCAGGGCCAGGCGAGAAAACAAGAACTGAGTGAAAACCCTTATCGAAATTAAGAGAAAAAAAGAAGAAAAACTCATACGGAGGAGACCCTCCGACTGCTCAACTGAGGCAGACAGAACAACAAAGAAGTGGCGATAAACACACAACCTCGGTCGCCAGTGAAAGGGGAACTGGCACGGCTCTAAGAGCTACCGTTGGTGAGGGCGGTGCGGGCGGCGGCGAGGACGGAGTACTGGCCACCGGCGCCGGCGAAGATGAGCTTCTTGCCGCGGACGGCAGTGTTGTCGATCAGGGTCGGGACCTCGATGTCTTCCGACGTGCCCTGGCCGGTCTGGTAGTTGGTGGAGAAGCCCCACGAGTAGGCCTTGCCGTCGTCGGTAAGAGCGAAGCTGTTGTCTGTGCCAGCGGCAACGGAGACGATCTTGGGGACGTCTGAGTTATTGAGAGAAGATGTTAGCGGTAGACGGGGAGATTTGGGGGGAAGAGGGGAGGGGGGGTCAAGGTATCCGTAAGGAAACATACCAGGAATGACAGTCGGCTCCTTGAGAATACGCGGCTTGCCAGACTCGTCGTAGATAGCGTTCTCCTCGTTGAAGAACGAAGTAGGGAGGCCGACCTGGTGACCATCGATGCGGCCCCAGGTGAGGAGCTTACCGTCCTCGGTGCACGCGACTGAGTGGTGCTCGCCACCGCAGATGTCGGCAACCTTGTAGGGGCGCAGAGACTCGACCAGGGCGGCGGACAGTACGGCAGCGTCCGAGTCGCCAGCGCCGGTAGGCATACCCAGTTCACCGAAATTGTTGAGGCCCCAGGCGTAGACGGCGCCCTTGCTGTCCAGGGCGAAGCTGTGGTACGAGCCGCAGGCGATCTTGACGACTTTTACGCCGCGCTTCAGGCCAACACCGCCGGGGCGGAGGGCCGAGGAGATCATCTCGCGCTGCACGCAGCGGCGGCCCAGCTGGTTCTGCTCGGGGCAGCCCCAGGTCATCAACTTGCCGGCGGAGTCGAGCGACATGACGTGGTTGGATCCAGCAGCGATCTGAACAACCTTCTTGGGCTCCGGGAGGAGCATCGGGATCGGCTGGATGCGGATGTTAGGCGTGAAGCCCATGACACCATCACTGGCCTATTCAAGAGTTCGACAAACCGATGTTAGTAAAATATCAATGGCTAACAATGCCGACAGGTGCAGTGGAAATAAAGGGAAAGAAAACCTACACGGAAGGTACCCCAGCCGTAAATACGGCCATCCTCAGTAAGGGCGAAAGAGGCGCTGTCAGAGGCGACAACCTGGACAAACTTCGTGCCCGCGGCTACCTCGCTGGTGTCGACCTCGGTAGGAGTGCTCTCGCGCGGGTTGAGGCCGGAGTCGTCATCGTCATCGTCGGAATCCTCGGCGTCCATATCGCGAAGACCTCCGTCCCACTTCGTGTCGCGACCGAGGGCGCCCTGGTCGTTGACGCCCCAGGTCAGAATCTTGCCGTCCTTGGTCAGGGCAACAGAGTGCATACCGCCGCAGGAGATCTGGACGACGCCGACCTTGGCCGCGGAAAGGTTGTGGTTGATGCGCGGGCGCTTGACGTCGATCGGCTTCTTGCCCTCATGGCGGACGCTGCCCAGTCCGAGCTCGCCGGAAGAGCCTTCTCCAAAGACGAAGACGTCGAGGATGGCCTCAGGGGCGCTGTTGATCTTCTTGCCGATCTTGACAGTGTAGGCAGGGGCGGTCGCGACAGTCTTCGCTCGCTTCGCAGGGCGAGCCTCCTCCTTCTCAGGCTCCTCCGGGGGGGTGGCCGCCTTGTCACTAACCGCTTTCTCAGCAGCCCCGACGATAGCGTTGGCCGGCTCAGCAGCGGGCTCCTCGTGAGCCGGTGTCCGCTTGCGCTTGGTAGCCGCGCCGGACGAAGCCTTAGGCGCCTCCTTCGGCGCCTCCTTAGGCGCGTCTTGTTTAGACTCACCAGACGACGCGTCGTCCGCAGGGTTGTCATTCTCCTTGTCCGCCTCAGGTTCAACCGACTTCGCCTTAGCAGCTTTCTTATTGGGGCCAACAGACGCCTTCCTCGGCTTGACGGAGTTGGCCTTCTTAGAGGCCGCCGCAGCGGGCTTCTCAGAAGCCTGGCGCTTCTTGGGCTTCTCCTCGGCTTCGATGGCTTGTGGCTCCTCGGATGTCTTGCGTTTCCTTGCGGGCTCTTTAGCAGCTGGGGCGGTAGCGGCGCGCTTCTTCGCCGCGGGCTTGTGGTCAGCGTTCTTAGCGGGCTCAGGCTTCGCCGACGCAGAGACTTTGCGAGTGCCGACGGGCTTCGTGGCAGCAGCCTTTGTGGTAGTAGCCGTCTGTTTAGCGGGCTTAGCGACAGGCTTGGTGTTGGTGACGGCCGCTGCTTTATTGCCAGCAGCGGCAGCAGAGGAAGCTCGCTTGGGCGGCATCGCGTCTGAGGCCAATGACTGTCTCTGGATGGATGACAAGAACGAGAGGGCGAGCCGGTGGAAGCGCGAATGCAGGGACCAGAAAGATGGGCGAGCCCAACGGTCGCGAGTACGAAAAGTGATTCAGATGATTCAGAAAATGGATATCAATGTGAACGATGAATGGAGAACCGTGATATGGGTTGGAAACAGTAATTGAGATCTTTGAGACCAAGATTTGAAGTCGATAAAGACGACGAGGGAGTTGTGTGAAAGAGGTGGAACTTTGGGAGGGAATCGTTCGACGCGCCGGATTTGTTATACAAAAGTTCCGCCTCAATGAATGGCTGCGGCCATTGTAAAATTTCACCGCCCGGCAGAAAATTAGGAGCGGCCCAAGCTCCCGGAATCGACAGGGGTCAGACAATAACACTTTTCAATCGCGATTTCATTCCCGGGTCCTACAACCACAAAGAACAATACCTCCACAATAGCAAGCAAAATTGAGAGAGCACCCGACCCCGTCGTCGCAGTAGAGCAGCAATGCCGGACGGTGCCATATCATCAGCCCATTAGTTGTCGAGACTCGACTTTCCTCTAACTCCCGAGATAACCCGTCCGTCCTGTTCCGAGCCCAACGAGGCAATCCCCTCGAGTGGGTCTTGGCCATCGACTGTGAGCACACATCCAAATCCAAGGGGCCTCAGTCTGTACAATCCATCTGATATATGGGAGCAAGTTGTTCAAAATATTTCTGTCGATTAATGCTATGATGAAAACACCCAGTCCTTCTCCAAATGCCTTATGTTCTACTTACGCCAAAAACTCCTCGAAATGTCCTGCAACAGCCGGATTTTCTCCCGATTGCCCGCAGAGCCCAGCCCACATCATCCATTTGCCACCGCCCCAGCCACAAGGAAGGGCACCAATGAGATAAGTGGTTTATTTTTTCGTGGTGAAGTCGATCTCGTTGGCATCGGTTTTCTCACCGCACTTGCAAACGCCTAAGGGGTAGCAAAATATGACAGCGTCAGCATGAGCGGGTAGCAAACTTTGTGAGACGCCAGTCTCACTGCCATCGAGCTTGGGAGGAGAGGAGAAAAAATAAGGGGGGCCAAGTTTGGAATCCACCCAAGAAGGTAGGTAAGAAGAAAAAATGACATGACGAAAAAGGGGGACTTACCACCGTTCGCAGAGCACTGGCAGTCGTCACCGCACGCACACGCGCTCGCGGTTTTGGCGTTCTCAGTCTCGGCACGGTCGCAGTTGCAGGAGCCGGCAGGGCGCGAGCTGCAGGAGCACCGATCGCCAGAGGTGCTATTCTCGGTCTCAGCCTTCTCGCACGAGCACTGCAGAGCAGGCTTCTCGCCGCAGCTGCAGGTAGCCTGCTTAGCTGTTGAAGGGGGCGAAGGGGGGCGCCAACTGGTCAGCTGAGTCGACACACGAAGAGGGGCCAAGGGGCTGCTGACTGGCTAGCAGACGATTTGGATACAACTTACCACAGACGCAATCCTCGCTCTTGCCGCAGCAAGTAGAAGCCTTGGAGACCTGGGCAGACATTTTGTGCTTGGGGTTTTGTGTGTAGGAGTTGGTGTGGTGAGTGAAGATAGGTTGACTGCGAAAGACTATAAGTCAAGGCGTCTGGACTGATGAAAACGGACAAGTTCGCGAAAAGTGGGATGATAGGAAAGACCCTTCGACATCACGGCAAGCAGGGCAAGTCCACGTCCTTATGTATCCACGATGGGCCGCGTCTTGTTGGCCCATGCGAGGCGGGGGCCAACGAGTGACGGAATTTTGATACTGGCAAAGAACCAACGGATCCTAGCTCACTCAGTGCATTCGTTACGAGTAACTCACAGCGAGTGTTCCTGGCAGCAAAGACGGCACAGCATTGCGGCGTCGCCTTGTCCGGCTGAACGCACTGCCCCACCAAAGGTAATCGTGTCGCGCATGATTGGCCCAGGCATCCAGCCCTATCGCTGGAACCCAGATCATCGGGAGCCGGTGACCAATTGACTGCCGTTGATTTCCGATCATATCGTCTAAATCCCTGTTTATACTGGGGAGAGACTCGTTGACTGCAATGCCGCATGACCCTAGATTTTCCCTGTGGCGACGAAAACGGCAGTTTGTTACCGTATATCAACCAGATGATTTGTTCATTCCAAAGATCGGAAGAGTGGAGGGACGTTTCCCGGTTACCATTACGGACAAAGTCAAGGAATGTCTGGACAAAACCTGACACTCAGGAATTCTTTCTTGCTGGCCCCTCGCCATGGCATCTCGAACGATTGCCCATGTCGCGAGTCATTACCTAGACCGTCTCATGCCGATTCTGTCCTTCTGTATTCCGTTTCCTCTTTGATACTCTAGTCGGGGTAGCGATTCGGCCCTATTGCACGCAATGTCATCGCCATAAGAACTAGAATAAGGAACACCTACTATTCCGTGGCAGGTGCTCAGTTCAGTGGTCACTGTCTTCCAAGGAACGCACGAGGCTGAATCGGACATATCTTGGCATTCTCGAATTCAAGACGTCCGAGGATGGCGGTGCCAGGGAAGCAGCCTTCAAGCTCATCAAAGATCCACAAAGCGATGAGAGAGATGCCGACTTCTGGGAACAGATATCATCAACAAGCCATCAGGAGCTCTAGAGTCAATGACCCCCTGCAAGCAATCTCGGGGATGAAGAATATTGAAGTAAGCCGATCATCGAGGGAACTTCAACCTTAAGTCCGAGTATAAATCGCTTTACCTACTTAGATGCAACATAGAACGCTGCAAGACGGGGCTCCAGGTTACTCTTCCTCCCTTCCCTTTCCCACGTCCAAGAGAAAGCTGCCCCCGGGTAGCATAATCAGACCCCACGGCCTGATACCTTGAAGAACCTGATAAACTGAAAGTGTAGAACTATACCGACGGGACAAGAAGAGGCGAAGGCCGCTTTCAGGGGTAACGAAGACAAAATTCGCTAAACGCCTTGTTGGCTAGGTACGCAACTGGCCGGGTATGATCATCTCACTTTATCGCCGTACTGCTTTATATAAACCTCCGATCACAAGAACCTAAATGAGATCACTCTACGCTAGTGCTCTTTCTGTTACGGAGTTGCCCTGTCATTGGACTACAGATTGTTCTTTGCCGCAAGATATGGATCACCAGCCGAGTTAATCCTGCCCCCACGGCGCCTACCGCATCCAACATTTCTATCCGCCTCCTCCCTTCCTCATACCATGCCGAGAGCACGACGCAACTAGGTTCAAAGCTCAAAATAGAGATCAATTTCCCCAATAAGCACTCCTCACTTCCAGACACTCGCACTCTCCGCACCAGCAGCCTTGCCATCCTGATAGGTAGCGCTCAGCGAGCCATACGTCTCCTTCACCCTATCGATCCTCTCCGACCACGCCTTCCTCTCCCCTTCGTCCTCGATCTCCGCCACGAGGTCAGCCAGGCTCCTGGCCGTGAAGAACTTGTTGGTGCGGTTGTACAGCGGCCTATCTGCGAGCGTATCGGGCGTGTCGTGGGGGCCCGGCACGCGGAACACCTCCTGCAGGATGTCGATGTCGTACGGTATGGCAAACAGGTCGCGGCTGTCCTCGTACGTGAAGAGGTAGTAGAACTCGTTGAAGCCGGCCCAGGTGATGCCGCTGAGGCACAGGGAGCACGGCTCGTGCGTCGCGAAGAAGACGCAGTCCGAGGTGGCGGGGCGGCTGCTTCCAGACGCGTCACCGCCACCGCTGGAGGCGAAGAACTTCTGGATGCAGTTGATCTCGCCGTGGAGGAGCGGGGAGACGCGCTCGTCGTTGGTGGCCACTGTGACTGGTGACAGATCTGCGCGGGAGAGGATCGCCGCTCCGAAGAGCTTGCTTCCTGATGAGACCCCGGCCCGGGTCAGGGGTACGATCTGGTCCTCCGTGGTTTGAAGGATTGCAGACAGCAGCGCCGCCGGCGAGCGCTTCCTCGTGGCCGCGGCCATCTGTTCGCTCCTCTGGAGAGACGTGTAGCAAATTTATAGTGGCTAATGGAGACGGATGTTGAAACTCCTGCCTTATCTGATGTGTTGGCTATGCAGACTTGACTGCTGTGGCGGATGACTGATGATTCCTTTCTTGATCATCAAATATATATACCAATATCCCCAATAAATGTTAACCTTCGAGTTTCAGGATGCCAGCTCGGTGGAAGCCTGCCTCGTTCTTATCTTTCGTTCTTCAGCTCGGCAGATGGCCTTCTCCGGAGTAGCGTCGGCGCCAGCCGCGCGATTATCTGAGCCTCTGATGATTGGATGCGGCGACCTCCGTCGTTGCCCACTCTCGTTTGTTTCAACTCTCTTGAACCATTTCGAAATGGATGTTGAAGTATCTCCTTCCCGAGTATCTCTGAAGTGGCCAATAGCTCAAGAAATTGGGTCGGCAAAGTAGCCTGGCCTCCCTCCTCAGCTAGTCTTTGATTTGGTGATGATGGGATGGTGAGGTCCGATTAAGGTTGCCCACGAGAAGGAGGTGGTGGTGGTGGGGCCCGCTTTTGCGCTGAAAAGCGCATTCAGGTCGACTCTCCAGTCTTCAACTCAACCGCCTCCGAAGACAAGGTATCGGAGTAAGTTCTTGAGAGTAGGCCTTGGCTTCTGAAATAGGGAACTTACATGATATCGCGAACGCACATATACTCGATCCGTTCTCAACAGTCCCAAATACGGGTTCGTCCACCTGCGGCTGTGAGTCCGTCCTCACCTGTATTTCCAGGCCTTGTCTGTAGCCTTGCTTGTATGCTAATTCACGGTTCAGATCCCCGGCCCGCATTGAGGCACTGCCGGTCATCCCTGATATGTTGTCAGAGAATGCATTACATCCGGATTCTTCGTCCTCCAACTCTGGGTGCCGGTGCAGATGGCTCTAGGGGCGTTTTGCAGTTGAGCCTCCTTCTCACCATCACCACAGACCTCGGGGAGTCCTTCCTGTGTCCCGATGAGCCTGTTGAGCTGGAGGTGGTGTTACTTAAAGATTCACCGCAGCGCTCTCCGGCCGATGGGGACGCTGCCAGCGATGCGGCCGAGAAATGTCAAAAAGGGCCGGAAGAGCAGTACTTCAAGCTGATTGGGGCGAGAGGTCAGGGTCCATTGCGATGGAGAGCAGGAATGAGGGTGTTGAAAGCAAATCTGCTTCTGCCGCCAGCTCTCGTACGCGATGGGCATATTGATGGAAGCAAGCTGTGTATTCGCACAAAGAGCCCCGATCTCGCTGCCAGCAACATGCGTCGCATCTGGACGCTTGAGACGCGGGGACTCATCATGCCCCTCTTCATCGAGCTCCGCACAGCAAACCCCGAAGATACCATGGCTCTGCGCCGAATCGAGGTCTCAGACGACGGAGAAGCCGATGGGCTCCCTTACGTTGAGGTCGAGGAGGAACTGGGAGAGAGCATTGCCCGCCATGTCTGGGACGCGGGCGTCTCGACGGCCGCCATGCTGCTGGCGTTATGCTCTCGGCCAGCCTTGCCTCACAACGCAGAGCTCCTTCTTTCGTTGTGGAAGATTCTCTTGGAGAGAAAGGAGCTCAACGTCCTAGAAGTAGGGAGCGGTGTGGGGATTTTGGGGATCGGCCTTGCAACTGCACTAGATATGGCCTCTTTCAGAGCTCCTGAGTCGCAGGCCTCGATCCTCCTGACTGATCTCACCGAAGCGCAGGACCGCGCCAGTGCCAATATTGCCAGGTTTAAGAGGCTTCAGAAGGAGCGAGGCCTGCGAGGGGAGACAGCGCCGATCCCAACGACGGTTGACTACGAGAATCTGGACTGGGAGGATGGCCGCGTGGGCGTCTTTGGGCCAAAGATCCGCTCCGATTCCTGGGATCTCATCATGCTCAGCGACTGCACCTACAATGTAGACATGCTGCCGGCGCTTGTGTCCACTTTAAAGGCGCTTTGCGAACTCTCCGTCGAGAAAGGGGATCGGACAGTACGTTCGAGAGCTGGGCCAGCCATCCTGCTTGCCACCAAGTGTCGCCATGAATCTGAGAGGGAATTGTTCAGCTTGATGGCGACGGCAGGCTTCACGCAAGTGGAGTTGCACAAATCTCCGCTTCCACTCTTGGGCGCCGAGCAGGAAGAGCTCGAGATCTATCTCTGGGATAAGAGGAGATGTCTGTGAAGATGATGGCCTCCATCCAACCTTGGTCAAGGGTGGGAATGCCGTACTCCCCCGGGCAGTCAGCGCAGCCGCAGACTGCTCTTCGGCCGGGGATATTACTTGCCCACGATCCTCGGCAGACCGGACGGCCCCGGGTGTGACGGCGATAATCTGGTGCATATCTCCGACTGCCAGTCTCGGCCGGGCTCGACATCCGAACCCCGGATTTCGCATCTCTTCCGAGATGCTCATTCCGTTGACGGGATCCAGCCAAGAGAAGGCACGATCTGTCGATTCAACGCGACCCTAGTTTTTCCACTCCTACCCTGACGCTCTTCAAGAACCGGTCAACAACCGAACCCACGAACCCAGCTACTCGACTCGCGGCCAGATAACACCCCCCTCCCTCTCGAAGTACATGATACTTGCCCATGATGTTCCTCCCTACCCACGTCTACTCGCATCCGGCCCTCGTCTAACCCCGGTAAACTAACTGCCCACGAGACCCGATACGCTCCACCGAGTCCCTCTGGCGTGGCGGTTGAGTTTAGCACAAGCTATCGCTAGTGCCCATCAAGATGGATCAGGGGCACCTCCCAGTCCGGTCACGTCGTCGCGCCACCGCCCAGGTTCGGTAGAGCCGCGTCTGCCGCTAATTTCTGGTCGGGGAGCCATCAGCGGCGCTATGTTTTCCCCCCATCTCTCAGGTGATAAGCTTTCGAGCGGGGAGCGGGGGGATGTTTCACGAAATTTCACACCGGGCGGGCACCAGGTTGGGGTTGGGATTTGGGTTGAGATAGCGGGCATCAGGAACTTGAAGAACGGCGGCCCCTCGGCGGGCACGCCATCGCCGGGGTTCGCTTGATCGCTTCCAGGGGTTCTATGGGGACCGGTCCCGTCGACGGATCCATCATGTCCCCTCAAACCCCACTTGGCTCGAAGCAATAGAGGTCTTTCGGCGGCGCCCCGACGGCCGATGCATGCACTGGACAAAGTCCTTTGGATGATCTATCTGTGCCTACATATACATTTACCAGCTATGCAGGCAGGCAGTCGGAAGGAACAAGGAGGTAGAAGCGGAAACAAACCAAAGAACCAAGCTCTATGTTGCGTGGATAGAGGGGTTTTACGAGTGGCACTGCCACTACGGAAGTTTAGGGACAGTGCAGAACGTATGGCGGGCGTGGTTACCCTGCAGGAGAGAGGCAGAAGTGTCTGACAGTGGTTTCGGCGTTCGCAGTTGACCCGAGCGGGGTTTTTTCTCCTCAATCCACCCCGCCTTCTGTGAGCGTCCTGAACCCCGCAAATTTCTTGACTTCGAGCATGATTTTTCTGTGTCGTCATCGACGAGCAGGGATCCCGATCTTGATGAACAACCAAGATAGCGAGCAAGCGTGCATGAGCGAAACTGGAATCGGGGGAATCTGGCCCTGCGAGGAGGGGGTGTGTGAAATCATTTTCTTGTTTTGTCTGTGTGTTGTCTGTTCTGTTCTGATGTTCGGCGGTATTGTTCAACGGCCGACCCGACAGGGATCGGCCTCCTTGCTTTGAAAGATCTCACATCTGATGACAGGCGGGCTCTAGCGGGTAAGCCGTTTGCAAGAAGGGTTCGCAAGGTTCATGTGGCCGTTTGGCGTTCGTCATCGCTTCCTTGGCCGCTTTCGACTACTATTACATACCCAGTCGCGCCGGCGGAGCCGACCGGACACCCAAGGGTAGGGGAAGGTGGTGAGGCGCGTGTCGCTGAGGTTTTTGTTCAGCTGCCTTTTGGAAAGAGGCGCCGGATCCGCCGGGACCGACGACCAGAAGTAGGTTGGCGGGATGGCCAACTTTTTGTACATGGCCAGACGATGCGAGCAGGGGGCGCCTGTGGCTTGCGTGTCTGCGCGTGCACTGTGTGCTCAGAGCAGTCGCCCAGGTCACCTCGAAACAAGTTTGTAGGTGGTCGTGGGTTGTGGCCTTGGGGGTTAAGCTTATGTTTAGTTCTGGACTAGACTCCCTTGACTTTAGATCGCCAACGAGCGCCTCGGCGGCTCCCGGGCACACTTGGTTTGTTGCTCCCATGATCATCACCATTGCGCGCTAAACCCGCGGATATCTCCTATAATCATGGTTGCTAGATATAGCGCGGGAACAACCGCAGAGGGCATATCCCTGAGACCAACTGACCGAAGCTTTCTGTACAATGGAGAGACAGGACATTCTGATGGACGGCATAAATGTGTCCACATCATATGCTCGCTTTGAAGGACCCCATCGTCCACCGTGCGACGACGACTGCGAGGGGTCGGGCTGAGATAAGCCTCAGACACAAGAGTCCGCCTCCCCCCTTTCAGCTTGTTCCACATACATGACGCTGAGTGGTGATACAGGATCAGGAGAAGTTAAGGAGACGAATGCGCTGAGACGTGGATAGGTGTCCTAATCGCACATTCGTGGACGAAATCATCAAATCATCATCAATGATGCGTGTCCCTGAATGAGGACCTTTCGGTCAATCGGCAAGCGAACCCACGACGAACCCCTTCCCACTCGGCCGGCTAGTGATAAAAGGAGGGACAATTGGACCGAGGGGGGGCGAGAGGGGAGAAGCCAGTGAGGGGTTCATGTTCCCAAATCGTATCCGAGTTGCATCGAACTCGCGTCGGCGACGCACGCAGCGCTCGCAGAAGTGGGGGAGGGGTGTGTGATACTTCTTCCCCAGTATGGAGAGTACAGCGACGGGAAGGGTAGGCAAACTCTTGCTGCTACTGGCCAGGCGTGATGCTGTTGGTCTCCCCATAATCTGGCTGGAGTTCTGCACATAGCCTCCCCTTCCAGGAAAGGTGGCGACACTTACACACAACCATACGCACGCGCACCACAACGCGCTGCAGGCAGGACATCCATGTATGTGGAGCGCCACCCCGTCCTCCTAAAATAATCGACCCGCAGCTGGGGTTGGCTGCATCCTGTTCTCTTTCGGATAGTCGCATGCACTGAACGGGTGCTTCCATTCAGGTTCAGGAGAAGGAAATGTGTCCTCCTCTGGGAACGAAGATGGAAGGAATTGGCGTCAGCGTCCAACCATCCCTTCTAGAAAAAGAACAAATAGTAGCCAGAGAGTGGCGCCCATACGCGTGTATGCAAACGAATACTCATCAGGGATGTATGGTGCATTATCGGGTCCATACGGGGTATTGTATGCGTCCTCTCTCCTGTGTACAACACGATAGATTCACGGAATACGGGCCAGCCAAGTGGAAATCGCCGTTGGCGGCATACGAGCGACGGAGGCACTACAGAAACGCGCTCGCGCATGAGATGTCGCAGTATGCACGCGCATTTGAGCGCTGTGTGCAGTTGGATTCATCCCCCAAAAACCCGTGTGTGAGTTCGGCCCAGCTCAGCCCTTCCGCCCTCGCGTCCGCCGCCGCAGCACCAGCGCCGTGGGTCTTCGTAATCGCCGTCCGCACCACACAGGGCCGACTCAGTCACGCCAGCGCCAGCGAGGGTTCAGGCCGACTACGATACTGCTGTTCTCGTTGCGGTCTTCACCCAATCATTTGGTCAAGCATTTCGTCGTCTTTTTTTTTTGTCACCCTCTTGCCCCCTTTTTGACATACGCTGTGGCCAGCCGTACGGCGTAATACGACTTTGGCTACTTCGGCTTTTTGTCACACATTGCTTTTGTGCACTGTGCTGTACAAAAAACGGAAAACTCCTGTGCGAACCAAAACTGCACATTCAGATGTACGATGGCACTAGAAGAAGGCATCCAGGGGGAACTGAAGGATAGCTGGGAAAGCGCACTTCAGGGGGCCAATCATCTCCAGCGCCGGCGCAATCAGATCGATCTGCGCTGCAGCAGCTCGGGTAACACACAGGAGAGGGAAAAGAGGGGGATTTGAAAAGCACACACCCGGTCTGGAATGCGCAGGGTGTGATTGGTCGGTTGGTGGTGTTCTCCTGCACGCAATCAGGACAGTCTCGACCTGTAAGCGCTGAGATGGAAGAAATATCGAAAAAAAAAGGAGCAATGGAGGGTGAGAGAAACACGGCGCACGCACAGTCCCTCACAGACACACACCTTGCAACCAACCCCTCACTTTCCTATCTATAGAGGTATCGATAACCAAAGTGAGGGGGAATACGGATGGGAGGTGAGGTGAGGGTGATTAAGGGAGGAAGGAGGCGGGGGAGAAAAGAAGTGAGAAGGCTGGGAGGAAAAGGATGTCAGGGATTGAGACATGCCGACCACTAGCTGAGCACTCTAGGCTGTGTCGACCAGCGGTTTACCAATCCGTACACGTCGTGTGTGTAAGACGCGGGCCGTTCATGGTGGCCTACCGAATGCCTGCCACCTGTACCTGACGATAGCATCAAATCTGACCTTACGCGGGGGACGAAGAGGAGAAGTATGGGGCCCTTAGTCAGAGTGCTTCTGCAACACAGGTCGCTCAGCGGGATTCCATAGGAACCTACCTACACTGTGGCTTGGTCAACTTGAGGAGAAGGGGAAAAAAAATCTGACAGCAGGACCAAGCGGAATGAAGGAGGACTATACGAAGAGATACAGGCTGCCTGCCTGTCCTGTCTTTTTCTGCCCTCGTTATTACATCCACAATGACTGGTCAAAAAAAAAAATCAAAAAATTCCCGGGCTGCCTGCGGCCCAGAGAAACCTGAAGGGAAAACGCCCCGTTCATATAAGTTTCGTAGCATCCCGTGCGCCATCTCGTCTAAAGACGCGCAGAAAGATCGACAAAGGAAAGCGGGCCCCCCGCCCGTTGACTCCTGTTCGGAACAGTGGCCGAAGGAGGCACGACGCAAACGCGAAGGGGGCGGGCGGGAAGGACTGGTGACGAGCACTAGCGAAGGACTTTAGCCTGTGAAGGAGGGACGCGGCCCGGCAAGGCAAGGCAGCAAGGAAGCAGGCAAGCAAGCAAGGCCAAGGGGGGGCATGGGCGGCGTCTGGTGTCGGGACCAGTGCCTCCTCACTTTGCCTCACTCGCGTCTTCTTGTCTCGGGTCGTTCGCTGTCTGCCTATCCTGACGTTTCCGTTTCCCGTCTCTCTTCAACTTGTCCCGTTTCGGTGATCTGCTGGGAGGATGCCTTAAGCACGGCAAATATGCCGAATAGATGAAGGTGAGATGCTATGGATGGATGGATGGATGCCTTGCGAGACAAGAAAAGGTTGACTCTATCAGAATAATAAACCTGAACGCCGGATCCCCCGGTCGGTCGTCTTTGGTAAGCTTAACCTGTTTTGGTCTCTCAACTGCCTGGGCCATACTCGAATCTTTTTTAGGGCTGTTCATGACATGGAAGATCTGCCCCGAAGAATGCCTGTCATGTTTGGTCCTCCACCTATTCTGCAGTCAGAAATGTGGTCGTTTATAGTCTATGTTGGGGACGGGAGTTAATCAGTGCAAGCGGCTGGGTCATTCATTCATTCATTCGTCATGCAGCACGCATGACACCATCTCTTCCCGCGTGGGACTGGACGACGGATTTGGGGTTGGTTGAGGACGGAGGAACGAAAAAGAAGAAGAGAGAGTGACGGAGAGCAAATGAGACGAGTGAGTGTCCCGCACGATGGCGCGCTTTTTCCTTAGGGTGGGTGTGTGCTATCGTAAGCGGCACCTTGCATTTCGCGTGCGGAACCTACCACTACCACCCTACATTCTTCAACGGCTCCAGTTCTGCCCCCAAAAAAAGGATATGTGTGGTGAGCCTGTGGTATGTGGATTGATGGCACAGCCTTGCTTGCGGCAGGGAAGGGAATAAAAAGCACCGAAAAAAGAGAGAGAGAATGGGAACAGTGCAGGCAGGAACCACTTTTTCCTCCTTCACGCACGCAATCGCGGTTCCGCTTCGCTCCCGGAAAGTGATTGCTTCTGCCGGTGCTTCTGCTGCAGTCTGGTGCATTTGCACACATGGCATAGGCATTGGCGATCTGGCGCAGTCGCACACGTTGCGTTTGTGGATTTTCTGGATGACGAGAAGGTAGGTTTCTATGGAGTCGCTGTGGTTCTGATTCCTTTATTTTTTTGTCCTCTTCAAGGATGTTCCCTCTTGTGTCGGCGGGTAACTATCGTCCTCCTGGTGATGAGGATGCCGCCTCGTACGTCCTTCTTCTCGGCGTCTTTCTTCTTTCTTTGGGTTTGCTTCGCCCCATGGAGAAGACACAGCTGATTCGGAAGGAGCAGCAACCGCCCGCGAAGAAAGCGGCCGGGTAGGTGGACGAGTTGACACCCGGCCAGGGAGGTAGGCGACGATAGTCATGTATTGTGGAAACACATTGTTGGAGCCCACTAAGGCTCGGCCGCAGAAACGGGGGCCTGCCTGGAGTTCTTCTTCCACATGCTTGATGTGCCGGTCGAATCACCAGCGAAAGGGATCTACATAGCGCTTAACAACGCGAGAAAGAGAAAGACAGATGACGGCATGCCGGATCTCATCCCACATCAGATAGGGCCGAGTCGGGGACAGGACAGGCTGCCTAAAAAAGTCCCCGGCATCGACAACATTCTAGCCGCCGTCGAGGCGCGGGCCACCCCATCCAGCCCAGCGCCTGCAGTCCTGGGTCGATCACAGCCTTGATTGGCGGCTGTTACAGCCTCGAGATGGACTGTTGGTTCCTCGTCTCAAACAAGGCCGTGGGGCTGGAGAGGAGGGCTGGGGGCCGAAGCTGGCCGATGGGATGGGATCAGGCCCCATTGATACCAGGATTCTGAACACGCCAAAACTGCACTTTCGACTGTCGTCGCGAGCAAGACTGATTCGGGGCCAAATGCCGGCATTCTGTCTGTCGGTTTGTCTCTCTGCCAATTCAGTGGCATATTTTGCTGAACAGGGCGGTCCCAGCCGAGTCCTAATCAGGCAATGCATGCTTACCTACCACCTCAATGGCACGCGCATCCAGTCATCATCAATCGCCTAGCCTAGATTCCGAGCCAGAAGTCCATATTTTTGTGTGAGAATTTGTCTGCAAGGCTAAAAATGTGGCACACAAGGCAAGGAGGCAGATTGGCCGGGGGCACCGAGAAGAGGAATCGAGTTAGTGTGAGGTAGGGTGACGGGAACTGGGTTCTGCCGCCCAAACAGTGTGATGCGCGTCTCTCCCCTGCAGTTTGGTGGCACGAAAAAGAGAGACCGGAACGCGAAGAGGGGGGCAGGCACAGCACTAAGAACAATTTTTACTTTCTTGGACACCAGCAAGGAAACGTTTTTGGTTTTTTTGGTCAGGGACAGGGGTGAGAGGAGAAGGGACGAGAAGGAGGGGGGATGGCCTCCTGAGTGGCCGAGGGCGTGCCCGAAAGTTTGTATTGAGGTACTTTGACGCTCGCTGTCTCAGACGTTCTCAGTCCAGACCATGAGGAGGTCTGTGTTCCACACACCCCCCTATTCTCCCTTGCACGGGAAAAGGGAAAGGAACAAGAAGGTATCACACCAGCCACAAGACGCCGTACAGTGTGCACCAAGGTGAGGTATGTACTGGCTTCTCAAAGTTAGACAAACAAAATCGCTGCTGTTGTTCGGATGACGGCAAGAAGGGTCTTGAGAGAAGACAAACAAAAAAGCTGTTGCGGCGCGGAAAGGGATGGTTAAGACTCTCTACCTGGGACCGCTGGAGGGAGGAATTTCTCAACTGTCTCGGTAGTTCTCAGTTGAGAGAGCAGATGCTGGCTTTGATTGGGACAGGGTTTTACCTAGCTCATCGACGGATGGGCCTCCTTCGTCTCTGCAGAGCGATCACAAAAATTTGAGTGGCATGAAAAATACGATGGGTCATGGCTAGCGCTCGTGCTCCGAAGTGCGGCTACTACTCACACTTCGGCGAGCACTGATGATGTGGTGATGATGCTGATGACTAAGGGTAAAGGTGGCCTGGAGTCTTGGTAATGGGGATTCGTCCAGAAGCGTGCTGCCTTAAGTCCTCTCAACTCCTCTCTGGAGGCTCAAACACGTCCGCCTATCTCGTGTAGCTGGTGGGCTTGTTCATTGGTCGGATCGTTTGGGATTGGGAAGAGGGGGACGGATGGGATTGGGAATCAGCAGTAGGAGTGCACGATATGTCGGTATACCAATATGACGGGGCCGAAGAGATGGCAAAAAAAAATCATTTAAAGATAGGAATGAGGATGGAATGAGAGTGGGAGCACCACATATTCAGATCTTTCAGCGACTGTCGACTGTCGTATCGGTGGTGTCAGCTAGCACCCGAAAGGCGTCGCCAGCCACCACCCCTACGCACACCACCTGTAAAAGAAGCCGTGATCCGAACATCAAAATGGCCAGGCGAGAAACTTCAGTTAAATTCAGTATTCGAGTGTCCGCCGCCTGCCGCCCGCCTACCCGCTCAGCCGTGGCCGCTGGCCTCATGGCCCCAAAAACCCCAAAAAGCTTGGGGGCGGCCCCGCGGAGGAGGAAGGAGGACGACCGCGAGGCCGGCGGAAGGAATGGGTCGTTGGGCCTCGCTTTTGGGCGGCGTTTCTGAAAAGCTAAATCGTGGCAAGCAAGCATAAAGCCTTTGGGACGAGGCGGTGCAGTGTCTGTTAGTCCCACAAAATACTGTACAGAATTATTTGTTTTCCCTCTTGGGGGTTCCTTTCTGCGTGTTCCCTATCTCCGTTGCCTACTTTCTATTCGCTCCGGACGACGACGACGAGGTCCGAGGATGCGGCATTGGCATGGGAATTGAAAATTTTCATGGCGATGCTGTCGGAAGTGCTGTGAGGGAATAACGGAGAAACCTGAATTGGTGTGGATGGATGGATGGATGGATGGCCTACGCACACCCACCCCCTGACGTCGTCGGTTTTGCCCTGCACGGTTTGGGGGTGGCCTACTTGTCCTCCCCCGTCAGTACACGGAAGGACACTTACCGGCACGGCGACGTTTTGCGGAAGAAGCATGAGGGCAGAGGCGGGGGAATAGGAGGACCAACCCTCCATGGATTGCTTCTTGCGCGAACATGGTAGACGAACCCAAAACCTCCAAGCCCCTTGAGCTAGGACTATCTTGATTCGTATCGCCGGGTGTGATGAACCATCATTCCGTCTCGGTGACACGTCGTAATTGATTGGAACGAACGGCTCACCTAGGTGGTCGCGTCGCACGCGCTGACCGCTCGCCACCGTGGTTGGTCTGGCCCAGCGGTAATTTGCGGTTGGACCTAGGTTTGGCGGGGTGCTGGCCATCTGTGTGGCCGTTCTGGGTCCGGACCCTGGCCACGGCCTCAAACCATATATCGACTGTAAGTCTCGGTGTGAGGGGAGTAAGGGACTGAGCGCTTTGATGAAAGACTACCTCAAAGCAGCCTAACTTAAACGGGTTGTAGCGACGCCCTCAGAAGAATATTTGTTCGGATGGTGCCCTCTGGGCCTCATGTCCTCCGTCTTTCGTCCTAGATACTGCATGTGCCAGACAGACCAGACAAACTTGGATCCGGAACTTACCTCTAGGGTAACACTTCGCGTCGTAAGTACACGGCACGGCTCGCGACGTTGATGATCAATTTGCGAGAAAGAGGCTCATACGAAAACACGGAAGGGTGTGGTGTGGGAGTTGTTGGTTCCGGAAATTTTGTGGCATCGCATCTCTCATCCCTTTCGCGCCGCGCAAAATTTTTTCTCTCTTCCATCCCTCCATTAAAGATTTTTTTTGCTTTTTGTCAAATGAAAATCCTTGCTTTAGTGTGAAGGAATTTAAGGGCACGATCTTAGGGCTCCTTTCCTTATTGCTCTGTGCTCTTTATTGTTGATACGAATGGCCAATCGATCGACAGGACGCCGCCAATGTTTCAGCACAAACTGGGAGAATAATATTGAATCTCATTTTAAAATATCGTGCCACAAAAGCAAGAAAGCAAAGAAAAAATGCGCCTGCTCTCTGCTACTGGTATGCAATTAGGTCGAACGATGAGTGTGTGCTCATTGACAAGTACCTACATGGGACGATGAGTTAATTCAGTGAATGCGAGAGCAGAGCGACGTTGCCTCTCCTGCCTACGTTTGACTGCGTGACTTACATGTATTGGATCGCGAAGCTGCAGGGCGGTTGTTTGTGGCGTCGCGTTCCTTGCATGGATCATTCCGGACAGGTCTCGGCTCCTTTCAATGACGCAAGGGATGGACTATGGCCGATACTGTCTGTGGTGGTGTTTTGGAAGCAAGGAAGCTCAATGCAGCCTCGTCCTGAGCTGTTGGTTGGATTGCAATTTTCTAGAAAATTGAGCAAACAAAGTCGGCCAAAACTGATCGAAAATCTCTGCACCCGCAGCAGAATTTGTATCACGAAAATCATGTGGAAGCGCGAAGTTGTATGAATTATGGTCTGAGTTCTTGCTACATTCGATATTGATTTTACAGTCTTTCCCAAAAGAAGTCCCATCTCCCGACAAAATCTGATAGTAAGACTAAATACTAAGAAGGAGAGGGAGTGGGTATATCCATCAACCATCCAACGACTGAAAAATTTGACATGAAAAAGAAAAGAACAGGAAAATTGGGAATAAGGGAAAGTGACTCTCCAAATAAATGACAGGAGTCTGAACATGGGTAATCAGAGCAGCCAAACTTGCATAAGAACGCCCAGCGATATCCTCTCCCGGAGAAACAGGAAACGAACGAGAAGGAATGAGAAAGATGAAATGTCCACCCAGCCGAAAAATAAGGAGAAACAAGACCTGTGACATCTTCGCAGATGTTGAGAAACCCATTTTGTTTACCCTCGCTAGACCAAGACGTTGTGATGAGAGATGATGACGATAGTAGTGGTTGTTGTTGAAAAACCGAGTAGCTCGGGCCTAGATGGCTCTGGGTCCACGAGCCGTATTCGGTGGCGGAGACACGGCAGGTGCCGGGCGTCCTCCATAGTCGACTGAGTTGTTGTTGTTGATGTTGTTGTAGTTGGTCGTGTCCAAAGAAACGCACGCGCCGGATTGACCAAAGAGAGAATGGGTATCTCTTAACGAAGATCCTCGGGAACAGACGGCCTCCATGTAAAGCCCTTCGTGGTATTCTGCAGTTCGCGGTTGTGTGCGACTCCAGAGGGACAAAGAAAACCGAAGCCAAAAGAAAAGGACCAACTCCGGAAGGAAACTGGTAGAGTGACCCGATTGCGACCGAGAAGAAACCAAACTGTGGCTCGGTATCGTACAAGCAACTCCTCAGGCATTGTGGATATGATCGTGTTCTGGATTAGGTTGATTGAGGTCCAACTGGTGGTCCGGCGGCCATGGCAAGAGGAAATGAGAAGAGACCAAAGCCAGGCGGCGGGATGGAGTCCACGGCAGCAGGGAGGAAGATGAGAGGAATCGGAGAGAAGACCAATGAAAACACTTAGGCGCCGGGGTGCATGAGCACTTCTTCACAGTTGGCATCGAAGCGCAGGTTCCAGAGGCGGACGGCTTGCATGAAGGACTCAGTCGTCGGCATCTCGCGGGTGGTTCCAAACATGGCCTCCACGAACTCGACACCGGCGTTGGTGCCGAGCTGGCCGGACGCCTTTTTGCTTGTGAGCATGTAGCTCTCGCAGGTCCTGAGGAGTTTGCGCAGCTTGGTCATCAGGCGGTCGCCGGACTCGATGAAGTCGTTGACCATCTCCCTGTTGTCCTTGAGACGGATCTTGCCCATGATCTCCTCGGAGCGCTTGATCTTGCCGGAAAGCTGGATCAGGAGCAACCAAAGTTCACCCGACACGCCCGAGAGCGGAGCCTCGGCGCCGTGGTGAAAGACGGTCCAATCATAGATCCACTTGCCGAGAGAGTTGGCATCGAAGACGCTGCCCAGCAGGAGGATGGGCTTCTCCGTGGGATCCCAGTTCTTGAGTGAGTATCCACTTGGGATCCGGGCCTTCCTGGCATCCTCCTCAGTGGCCTTGCGGGGCGCCTGGGCGGCTGGTGGGGGCTGGGAGGCTTTCTTTGTCGACGTGGGCTTCTTGTTGTGGTGAGAGCTGGATGGCCGGGCCGTCTGCGGTCGCTGCGGCACCGAGGTCGAACTCCGGCGCGCACGGCGCACGGGCTCGGCCTGGGGCTGCGGCTCGAAGCGAGGCGAGGCATACCCGGCTGGATCCCTTTCCCTGGCCGGAGTGCTGTAGCCGCCCTGCGTGAAGTAGTAGTGGTGATTAGTTTCATATCCCGCATAGTGCTGCTCCTGCTCCTGCTCCTGCTGCTGGCCCCTGTTGGTGCTGTATCGCCTCTGCCTCCTCGACCGCGCAGGCAGCACGTAAGTGAAGCCTTCGATCTCGAAATACTCGTCCTCGTCGGTGTCCCCATAGTGGTCAGAGGGCCGATAGTAGGAATGAGAATGGCGGCGCTCTCGCTTTTCGGGCTTGGCGTGTGACGATGAATGCTTGCGCGAACGCGACGAACTCACATTCACGGTGGCGTATTGGCCCGAGCTGGTGAACCGGGGGGATGGAGTGGCCTGGCGGGGGCTGCTGAACTCGGCATAGCCATGGCTGGGGGTCCTGAAGTGCGCCCTGGTCGCCGGCCGAGGTTGGCCGGCTGCCGTAGCCGAGTAATAGTGGCGCGGCGACGGAGTCGGCGACGGGCTGGCGTAAGGGTCGGCCTCGTAGTACGCCGATGTGTTGTAGATGTAGGACTCGTGGCCCGGGGTGGACCCCATTGGTGAGTACGATCCCATCTTACTTCTACTCCGAGAGCGCAATGCCTCGGGTGTGGCGATCGTGGGTTGGTGGTTCGGTTCTTCTGTGTTTGTCGCAGCGAGACTGCGATGGTGATGTTGATGTTGAGGTTCACTGCGGATCCCGCAGTCGCTGTGGGCTTGAGCCCCTGCCTCTTCTTGAGGCAGAGTCGATCGCGCCGGGTGTGGTTGACGCTTGAGGAGGTGAGGGTGAATCACCTCGATGGTATAGGGTCGACGGGAGTAGGAAAGGTGGGAAGACTTGAACTCCTGGAAATCATCTCAAGGGATGTGTATAAAACGTTGATATCCCCCGTGTCGAGGAATAGTCAAAGTTGAAAAGAGGCGTTTCTGGAACGGACGAGCTGATTCTAAAGCCGTCCAGACCGAATTGACGTTGTTGATAGTGAATGATGTAAGCGATTTGGTTGCGAGCAGTGCCAGAGGCCTCGAAGGTTCAAAAACCGAAGAACCAAGATAATGGGAGGCTGGTGGTGTTGATCTTATGTATGTGAAAATGTGGGCGATGGTCTCGTCCTCGCTCTCTGCACTCTTCCGACAGGGGATATCAAGTACAGGGGGTAGCGTTACATGGGATGGGTCAATGAAAAAAAAGTCGCTCCTGGTGCCGTTCCTCGTGGAAAGTGGGCGAGTCGGATGGAGGGGGCGTGTCTTTAGTAAGGAAGTATCTCGATACCTCGCTCGACGGCTCCGCTTTGTCACCCCCTCTCCTTTCTCCTTGCCGTAGGCAAGCCACAGCCAAGAGAAGACACTGTGCGTTTTCGCACGGCACTAGGTATCCCGTCGTTGCTGTTGGTTGGAGGAGCACCCAATCGGCACCTCCAAAGCACCACAAAGAATCTCTGCTCAGCTGCTCGTTTCTGCGTTGCTGACCTGCTTGAAAATAGAGCTGGGAAAAGGAGGCAGGGCAAAAAACCGGAGTTGAGTATGTGGTACTGTCCTGTTTCTCTCCTTAGTCACGGTCTCTTTTTTTCTCTTTCTTTCCTTCTTTGCTTCCTTTTTCTCCCAATCCTTGCCTCAGATGCAAAAATTTGCACGCTGGGCGAAGATCCTGGCGTTGGTGGACGCTGCCGGGGTCCCTGAACCCCAGTCAAAGCACAAGCGAAATTCGCATTTGACCGGCCGCGGGAACGGGATGCTCGGAGGGTCACAAAACCACGGTTCGGCGAGAAAATTTTCCCTTGTTCGGTTTTCCCCTGTCGGATCAATACGACGAACTCCAGGGTCTGAGGAAGTCTTATGAATGGCAGAGGAAAATAACGTGCAAGGGACCGGTGAGAGAGGACAGGTCGGTTCACTCTCTCAGGCTGCCTTTATGATGTGCCGGCACGGTCGGGCTAAATAACCGCCCTGCCGTGGTATGGATGTAGGTGGGTTGTTGTCCGTATTGAGTCTTCGACAGAGGATTTCTCTCGATTGACAGCGGTCGCAATACGGAGAGGAAGAGGAGTACACGCGAGATGTCAAGGTCGGTGCGGCAGGTCGAGTTACGAAAGAGATCGCGCAATACACCTCTCTGGTCGTCTGAGGTATGGCAACCGGCGGGTGGCTTGTTTGGGTCTCTTAACTTCCTGTCACACAGGTTCCGGGCGGGGATGGTAGGTCCTGTCGCAATGTGCGAATCCCGCTCGACGGGGAAGTTGCCTGCTAGTAGCCGGCACCCGTTCTTTCGCCGAAGGCGGAAATCTCTTTCGGGAAGAATCTGGCGAGGCAATGAGCTTATTTATACTATAGATTTGAGTGTTGGTAGGCCGTCAACTGCCTGACGACAACATCGAAGCTGGTGTGGCAGGCTTCCGTCCTGATGACGACGGCGAGGGCCGGGAGGAGTCAGGAGCCAAGTGTCTCTGAGGACGGGAACATCGTGGACGAACGGGCACGTCGTCACACCTGCGTGAAGGCCAGATTAGAGATTCCCTCAAGATCGGGCCCCGCGAGTCGAAGCGATCACCGAGATGTTTATAAAACCTGGCTGGAGGCGATTTGTGCAGCCAATCTGACTCGATTTTGCCCCCCTCCACGTTTGCTCCCACCTTCTTCCTTCTATCCGGCCACCCATCCTCATCCAAAAGAAGCATCCGCGATTCGAAGCGTGACTCTGCACACCACCTGCAAGAAGGCGACATTGATCTCTATCGCGAGAGTCTGGTGCTGCGCGCTGGTCCATCACATGGTCCTCGCGACTTTAGTGTGGCAGACCTACTCTTGGCCACATGTGCTCGAGTGCTTGCATGCACGGGAGGGTCGATGGTGATTGGGTGGGCCATGGCCGTGCGGTCCCAGCTCCTCAGTGAAGGGTTCGTCCCTTCTCCTCGGCTTCCATGCAGTAGCTCCAGCTTGGTCCCAGCTTCCCCAGGTTCCATTCGGCCATTCTCCATTCCAGGTCAACAGCATCATCAACATCATCAGTGCAATCGGCACTTGGGGCAATGGCGACAACGGGCCACCATTTGATCCCTCCCGTCGTCTCGTAGAGGCAATAAGTTCTGTCAAACGATGCGCTACAGTACCTGGTATGTGCGCCCGTCGGTGCACACAATCGAAGCTATAGGCAGGCACAAATTCTCCGATTGTGCTTCAAAGTCTCATGGCAATCTCAAGCGGTCCCATGGCGGTCTCTTTCTTGCCCAAGGCACGTCTGACAAAGCGGAAAGGAGAACCCAGTGTTTCGGCATCAGCTCCGTATACGATCGGCTCTGGTAGGACATGCAAACGACTGGCTCGTATGACCGGGCAGCTCTTATCTTTTTTCTCCCAATCTCGGCCCGTCTTCGATTTGTTCAACCCTCCCCCTCCTCCCCTCTCTTAGTTGTACACAAAGTACCACACATATGGAACACACTGTTTTCAAAACCTTTCCACAGTCGGCCCCATCATTTGCAGCCGGTTTCTGATAAGAGCTCACAGGACACAAGCCCCTAGGCACCTGTGGCGGCTGGCTGCAGACAGCATCATATCCGGGATGTCATCAGGCCCGTGTCCTCAGTTTTCACGTTCTGTGGCAGGCCACGCAAAAGGCCACCCAGACCTCTGGTTGTGTGCTTTGCCCCTCACGGGGTCTCGCAGGATGGCCGTGTGCCAGCCACCTGCCTTTCTTGAGCACTCGCCCTGGTCCGTCTTTTCCCGGTATCCTTCAGGGGAAGGAAGCCCGAATACTGCAGAAATCCAACCAGCGGAAGACAACAAAAAGCAAAATCTTTGCACCCCAAACCACCACCAGTCGTCGCCGTCGGCCCACTGGACAGAGTGTTCTTGGCTAAAGGACCAGGATCTGCTGCGTTGCAACCAGCCGGAAGAGCTGGAACTCCACGACTCTCAGCTCAGTTGGTTGACGACGCTCTTTTGCCTCTTGGTCCCGTACAGTGTACAGACGACGCTGTTTTCAAACTGTCCGGCGAGGCAGCACCGGCAGGCAAACCACGGACTCGCAAGCCCTGGTCGGTATCTCAGATTACGCCCACTGCCACGGGTCGCTCCATCGAACGTCTGCGAAGATGTTCACAAATTCACAGAGACACAGACTTCAGCGACCCACACGATTAAGGGGAGCGGCGTTGCAGCACATTAGCTCTCGGCGCCTAGCGTCCATCGTGGTGGAGACACCGACCTCTCACCTTGGGTTTGTTTTGATCCAAACTCCTCCAGGTTCCCCTCTTCCCTTGCTGCGCGGTGCGCTGTCTCTCCTTGAACACCCCTCCCCCTGGTCTACCGGTGACTTTCTTGGCGTGGGAAGCTCGGTCCGTGTTGGGATTTGGGAACCACCCGCTTTGATTTGCGGTGAAAAATTTTCTTCCTCATCAAACAAGCCGCCTCCTTCAACTTCAGACCCCTGTCTTTTCCTTTGGTTTTTTTTTTTTTTCGACTCTTTTTTTCCTGCCGAGATAGAGCGGCCGGGAATGATACAACAGTAGGAAAGGAAAGAGAGACCTCCCATGGCGTATCACCAGTGTGAGTCATAGGGATCTCTCATGTCCTCTTCCATATGCTTCGCTGCCCTTCGTCTCCAATTGTTTCTGCGTTGCTGTCCAATGTCAAGCAAACCACACGCTTCGTCGCATTTGTATGGCCCAAGGTCAAAGATGGTCTTGGTTCAAGAGTCCTGGAACTACTCGCCTGCCCTCCCGATTGGAGGGGCCAGATTGCAGAGCGCAGCACTGCAGCATGTCGGCCCTAGCGCAGATCCACTAAGCGCACTCACTAACCCTCACCCTACCCACCGCGTCTTCCAATCTTTGTGCGACATCCCACCAAAACATTCACGGCACTGCACTTGACTGGGTGGAAAGAGACGAGGGAAAGGGGCCCCCTTTCGAAATCGTCACTGACTTCGTAGCACAGGTAGCGAAGGCGAAGAAGAACCTCGAAAACCTCACTCCCTTTCCTCCCTCACCGACTCTTTCATACGAAAATTAGCCCTCAACCACGGTCTCGACGTGCATGCCGCCCTGCAAGTTTGATGCTCATGCTGCGGCTTGAGAAATGCGGCCGCCCTCTCATACGTGGCCAGTCAGCTTTGATCCCTGCTTCCAAAAACAGGATTCGGGTGACGTAGCAGGTCGCTAAGCCTGGAGTCTGCCCACCAAAGCCAGGACAATTCGAGGTGAGCCCACACTCGACGAGGTTTGCGCTCGTCTCCCCAAAACCTCTGGCCCAACAAAACAAGAGCAGAGGAGGAGAGTGCTTTGCGAGGGATTGAAAGAGGCCGCCCGCGTGCTTCAGATGCCAGGATATTTGAGTGACGAGGACCTCGGTGAGAGCAGGTGGGCAGGTCTAATCTCGTAGAGCATATCTTTCTCTACGGCTTCTTTATTTTTCTTCTTTTTCTCGTGTCTCGGAATGGTGGGCGACAAAAAGCCCTGGAGTGTGTGGGCACCTTTCGGGGCTGATTCGAGTCCACCCGAGTCCACTATTAGAAATCCAATGTTTGGTACCCTCTTTCGTGCGCCCTGCGACCAACGCAGAGGTGCTTTTGTTTTTCATTACATCGAATAGGAAACCCTAGCGTCATGCAGCATTGGCTATTTTCTTCCCTTTTCCCTCGACATGTGAACGATGGACGATGGGCGACTGTTGGTGAGAACGGAGTCATTGTTCGGTTCTTCCTGTTGTTGTGCGACCCCCTCCCCTTCCATTGCCCCTCCATCCCCCCTCCTCCTCACCCCTCTCTTTCTCCTGATCGAGGCGCTCACTTGAATCTCGTTCTGTCCTCTCTCAAGTCTTTCAAAGCTGTCAGAAGGCGGCCAGAAATTCCCCCTAGATTACGTGGGTGGATCGGACTTTGCGGTGTCGAATGGCAAGTCTAGGATTCAGGGTCAGATGCCCACAGGAAAAAAATCGAGCGCACGGAAGAGGACACAATTGCTCAGGGCTTCTCTGACCGGAGACTATCATCTGAAACAACAGGCCAATCCAGTTGCGATCCCAATATGATGGGATGGCAATCATTGGTGCATCAAAAGCCCCTTTTCGACCATGTTCTTTTGCTGACCTGGAAGGCAGCAGCTTTAAAAACATGCATGGTGTTCTTTCCCCTATTCGTCTCAGCCTCGTTTAGTCGTGAAGTTGGGATAGGAAGAAAATGCAAATGCGAAGCGGGAGCTGAACGCACCTGCTGCAGAAGTGCGGTCTTACAGGGCTTACCCCTTCAAGCCATCGCCAAGCTGACCAGAGAAAAATCAGAAAAAAATCAAGATCCGACGTGGCCCGTGGTTGGTGCGCGGCAGACTGGAGTTCCTTGATTTCAAGGCTGCCAGGATTGCGCAGGGTACGTCCATGCAGTCTGTGCGCTTACTAGGTCCGCTCAATCTTGACCCACCGCGTGCACTAGCCCCACTTCCTTCCCGGGCCGTTGGATGTGGCGGTGTGGCTGTGCAAGCACCCACACCAGCCCACGCTCTCGGCCGGAAACGCCACCTCCACGTCCACGTGATTCTCTTCCACCCGAACAGTTACCGTGCACACCAGCCTAAAATTTGAGGCAGCTTCTGGCCATTTCCAGCGCCAACTCGTCCACTTACAAATCCCCCAGTATCTCAACTCGCGAGCGCCAGCAGTCGACGACTGCGAAAGACACAGTGCGACAGATCGAAAGAAGGCTTGAGCAGTTGTACCGACGTCATCTGGCATTCTTTGGAATAGTTTTTGGAGGCCTGCGGGCTTCGCTGTCGACAGAAAAGATACGTTAGGTGCACGCCCAAGGTGGCTGGGTCACCTCTCGTTGGGCAGGACCGCCATCACGTTGAGTCACGTTCACATCACAGGTCTCTCATCAACTTGAGAGATATCGTGCACACCTGACTGATATATCGACCCCCAACACCAATACAGAAAGAATGGACAATGGAAACACAGCGCAAACTGTCCAATATGCTTCCCGCGTTTCATCCAGCGATGACTCATCGGATCTTCATCTTTAGCCCCGAAACCTGCACACGGGGCGAAGCGCCCTCTGCCCGAGTCCTATTCGGCGTGGGGCTTCGCACTGCCATTGCTCTTTCGTACCCAAATTTCACGTCTCCTTCCTGTCCGTCTAACCTCGCCACCTCTTAGAGGCACGTCTCTGGACAGAGGCTTCCTTCCCTTTCGTCGTCGAGCGCCGCCGAACAGGCAAAAGTCATAGTGACGAGTCCTCAGTACGTTACTCACTCTTCCGCCTAGGAAGGGAGCAGAAAGAGGGTGGGGCGCTCACGGTCGCCCTATTAACCGCCATGTCTCCAGGTGTGAATCCCGCTCACGTCGAAGACGACTCAACCAAGAGACGTCGGCAGGGGCTGTGCAGGCAGCAGCCCGAGTTGACGTCCGTGTCTCTTCCAGCTCGTTCCATCCCTGGTATCGCGGTTTCCATGGTCCCGGCGCGGCGTGCGTTTACTGGCTGTTCCTGCAGCTGGTGACGTCCACAGGAAGGGAAGGGTAGGGCTGTTCCGATGAGCTTCGACTTATCCCTGCCTCCCAGGTTGTGGGACGTACGTCTTCACATGCTTTTTTGTTGTGGTCTGAGGAATGGTGCCCAACCACTCATATCTCGAGGATACACAGCATGAGGAAAATTCGCCTCGTTAGCACCGACGGCTCACCTTATCCTTGTCATATCGCCGCATCGCCGGCATGGGTAGAGCCTCGACCTAGAAGTATACTCTTACTTTCACGCCCTCTTGGCCGATGTACTCTCCCTGGAGCCAGTGATATCGGTGCTCTCAGTGGAGGAAGGACTCAATATCAAGGACTTCGAAAGCCTCATTTTCGAACTGACTGCCTTCTGCCGCACACTGCGCCCCTCCTTTCTCAGTGGCGAGGCTGGGCCGGGCCCTTCAGGTCCCTGCCCTGCTACACAAAACGTGAATCAGGTGACTCTTTTCTCCCCCAATTTTGCACAGGAAGCGGCACATGACTGCCCTTCTCCAACCTAAGATGACTCAGGCAAACATCGACAGAACTTCGGAGTTCTGCAGAATCGCGAGTGTCCGTGGTGGTTAGGGGACGTGGTAATCTCTCGAGCAACCGAGAATGACTCATCAGTCACTGTATCTGCCTGTCCTTACCTTGACAACGAGAGGCCCCCAAGTACCATCGTGAATGAGGCGGCAGGCTCGAGACGGGCACCCATAGGATGGAATCTTCAGTTTGAGGGCCCTTCTGACTTCTGCGCATCGAGTGCACGTCTAACTCCTTCAACTATGTTCAGGTTGTGCTCTACGAACACCTCTGCAGATACCTTGCCGCCTCTGACTCAAGATATGTGGCCCCCCCCCCAGCTGACGATACCCCTGGCGGAAGCGCCGCTTTTCTTCTAGATGGGATCCCATCCGACCGGACCTGAAAGTTGCAATAGACCTACTACGCACTGTCGCAAGCAATGTTGTCTTATCTCATTCGCTGTACATTCGCCTCAAAGCCCGGACAAAGGCACGAAGGTGATAACAAAGTTCTTGGGGAGGAAAGACTCCCCCATCAAAAAGTGATGAAAGGTCCCTGGAATGCTAAACTTAGCTCAGAAAACGAACAACTCCTCTATGCTGTCTCTGACGTCCCAGACGTCGACTCTGCGGGATACTTCCAGTTTCCGATGAGCTCGGCCACTTCCACATGCCCCTTGGCCCTAGCCAAGTCTGCCGGTATTCCATCGGGCGCATTACCCTCCCCCCAAACCTCGCTGCAATAGGACTGGCGAGCACCGTTCTGAAGAAGGATGCGTGCCCCAGCCAGATTCCCATTGGCCGCCGCCGCATGAAGCGCAGTGGCGCCATTCTGCCCGCGCTGATTCGCATCCAGCCCAAGAGAAATAAGATATTGTAGAACGACAGGGTGTTTGGTTGCAGCACTTAAAGCGTTCCGGCCCATCCTACTCTTTGCCTGAACGTTGACGCGTCTAGAGATAAGAAGCTTGACCGTGTCCACCTTTCCGTCTACTGCAGCGTAGAAGAGAGTTGTGCGCCCAAAGTCATCCTCATCTTCAAGACTGGCCCCCTTGGCCGATGAGCAGGTCAATCATGTCAACGCGGCCCAAGAAGGCCGCGAGATGAATGCACTGGCAGCCTGAAGTTCCCACTCTGGCGTTGTGCTGAGCCCCAGCCTCTAGCAGCATCCTCACAATTTTGGCGCCGCCGCTTTTGCCTTGTTCAATGGCTCTTAAGGCTAGATGAAGCACTGACTCGCCATAGGGAATTTGATGGTCTATGTCAGCACCGCTGTGAATCAAGAGCCTCGCAACATCCACATATCCCTCGCATGCAGCAACGGACAAGGGTGTCAGATCGTTGTCGTCGAGAGGATCCACGGGAGACCCCGCCTCAGGAAGGGCCTCTGCGGTATCAGCCGACTGGGCAGCGTGGATAGCCATGCGCCCTAATTTCGCCACCTGCCGGACATCAGCTCCATGCGTAATGAGCAGCTTGGCAACAGCTATGCTGTCTTCCAATGACACCTCCATGAGTGGAAAGCTCCCCAAGCCCTCCCGGTTGGCGTCAGCCCCGGCTCTGAGCAGTATCTCCACTATTCGGGCGTTGATCGTGGGCTCTCCCAGGGCCATGGCGTGCATCAATGTGGTGTACGATCCCCGCTCATCGGGTACGTCGTGGTCGACGTAGGCACCCCTCTCGCAGAGCAGCCGGGCAATCTCGACCTCTCAGAGCTCGACGGCAATGTTTAGGGGACTGAATCCGCCTTCGTCTTCAGCAGACGTGCTGGCACCACAGTCGAGTAGCTGCTTTGACCGCTGGGGGCAGCGCTTCAGCACAGCTGTGTGCAGGGGCGTCCGGCCGCCCATTCTAGAGAGAGCCTCGACATCGGCCCCGTGCGCGACAAGAATCCTGACCGCATTTCCGTCTTGAGCTCTATCAGACGGCTCAGCCAACGCAACGTAATGCAAGGCGGTGAAACCATCTGTGCTGTTGATTGCGTCGACCCTGGCCCCGAGTTCACAAAGGAGGGAGAGAAACTCATCATCGCATCCCTCCGAGGCGACTCGGAGGATAGGCGTGAGACCGCGTTCGTCGGTTGCCTCTAAATCTGCCCCAGCAAGCATCAACGTGCATAGCTGCACAGCCCAGCGATTGGACTCGCCCGCTGGTGGTTCTCGAATGCGCGATCCAGTGCTCGGTGGATGGGGGTCAATCTTGAGCCAGGCAGGCATGCATCTGGATGCGTCCTGTCATGAAGCAGCCGGATGACGGCCCGTTCGCCGCCCGCGTCGATTGCCTTGTGCAGTTCGCGAACGAGACGCTTGACTGTCTTGTGGGGTTTTCCCGGCTTGGGCCGCACCGCGGCCATCATTTCCTGGGTTATCGGGTCGTCGAGAATCCTCCGGACAACCAGCTTGATTCTAGGGGCTGGCGGGCGGCTGATGGCAAGGCTGGTGCCCAATTGCAGCTGCGATGGGTCTGTGACCGAGGGCTGGTGACCCGTCCCTCGGCTGCTCGGTGGACGACTGTGTTGACCGCCGATCTGAATCTGGATTGGATCGGGAGCCTCGTTATAAACACAAGTGTCATTCGTACTACGTCATACAAATCATCGAGCGGCATAAGAAACTCCCGCATCACCTCAGAAACGAAGCAATTTGCGATAGTCTAGGTGATGGGATGGCTCCGGGTAGCGTGCGCCGTATTTTAGTGGGCAAAAAGAGAGCATTGAGCTTGCCTCTGGACACACGCCAACAGAATCGAAAGATTCGACCGCTGATCCCTGATTCCTTGCAACGGGCCAGTGAAGAGGGGCTCCCGGAGAAGCAGGGCGAGCCTGGACGAGAATGCCATTTCTGAGTCGTTCCTTCCCGCGCCGTTGCGAATATTGTTCAGCTGAGAGTCAAGATCGGCAACGCAAGTCGAAATGACCTCAACAATGGCTTCGAAGCAGAGTCCGAGGTCGGTTTTTAATCGCGAACCGGGGCGTGGCATCAATGTCTCCGGCTGTTTTTTCACGAGATCCGCAAGACGCTCGAGAACGACATTTGTGGTCGCGATCTCAGTATAGAGCGACGCGAGCGTCTCTCTAGCGCCTGTGACCTTCTGGCTGAGCTCGAACATCGACCGCGTAAGCTTGGCGCATGCGCCAATCGCGCCCGTCACGGTAGTGAGGATCGTGATAGGATCCATATTTCCGGAAAGACGAAAGCAGGCAAATGTGAAAAGACGACAGTGAGAGAAAAGTCGTCTGGAGAGAAAGGGAGAAAAAGGCACACTTTCGACCAAAAGGCCAGGCGGAGAGATGAGCTAGGAAGTAGCCTGCAGCTGTTTTGCTGTTCTTGTCAAAGGGACGTGCATTTTCAACAAGGATCGTGTCGAGTTAGATCATCAGCCGCGCTCTCTAGGTGGTGTCCCTTGATGCTTCATGTGTTGAGCATAATAGACATCAAAACCCACCTCGATCGATGTTGAGATCAGGGCAGAGAGCTATCCTCAATAGCTACCAGCATATTGACGGGTAGGAACCCAGTCGCAAGCCAGTCGCAAGCTCCTTGCAAGGCATCGATCTTCGGCTCTCGGGATGCCGCGATGCCGACAAAATGAATGACCTCTCAACTACCACGACAATGTCGGGGGATTTCGAAGCAATGGGGCTCTAGGATTTGGATTTGGGGGCTTGTCCATGATTTTGGTTGTGTAGAATCCAAATCCAAATCCAACCGCACCCTAACATTTTAGTGAGGTTATGTCAGGTAGTATCCAGTCTGATGCGCCCAGGCGGCTCCGACTGGCCGGGGTATGTTCTCCGATGCGGAGCACGACTCGCCTCTTATCTTCGAGCACAGAAGGGCCCGTGATCCCTACTTGGCTTGTACTCCTGAAACGACATGCTACTGCCTAACTTTCTTGGTAAAAGGCAGGAGAAGATAAAAGAGAAACGCATTAGGTCTCAAGTAAAAGTCATAGCGACATAGCCGCCGGACACAATGGAAGAAAACGCGCGAATCCCCGTAACACTTCCCCGCTCGGATCCGACGGTGAGCTACTGGCAGGATCCGCCGGATCCGATTGCCGATTTTCGCTCCACTCCGGACCTCCCAAGCCATGCCAACATCGTCATTATCGGAAGCGGCATGACCGGCGCCGCGGTGGCCTGGAACCTCCTTGGAGAGTCTGCGTGCTCCTCCTCTCTGGGCCGCGACGTTGTGATGTTGGAGGCCCGGCAGATCTGCTCCGGCGCCACGGGCCGCAATGGTGTGGGGACCTACATCCTTTGGCTTCCTTTCTTGCTCTCTCTTCTCCCAATGCCGACGCTGTCGCTTTGTATACCACATAGCATAATCTTCAGCACTGACTCGTAAGTCGAAACATTGATGGGTCGAACTCGACTCAACTCAACAGGCGGACACACCAAGGCTGCATCGTACCGCTCCTTCGTCGACAATGCCGCGCAGTTTGGCACCGAGACGGCAGTGAACATTGCGCGTCTAGAGCTGGCCAACATCAACGCTGTACACGCGTTCGCAACGCAGCACAGTATCGACTGCGACTCTCTGCCATGCGAGACCGTGGACCCCATCTACGATCCCGTCCAATGGGAGGATGCCCACATCGCTGTGGAGGCTATGCGAGCCGCTATGCCCGGCGACAAGGCGTCTGAGTACGCCTTCCTCGGCGCGGATGAGCTCAGAGAGAAGTATTTCTGCAACGGCGGCGGGAAGGGTGAGGGGCCGCTGGGAGGAGTGAGATACGCCGCAGGTAGCATCTCGGCCTACCGCTTCGGCATCGGCGTGATCAAGATGTGTCTTGAGCGTGGCCTGAAGCTCTACGCCAACACGCCCGCCACTGAACTCAAGCCGAGGCTAAAGGATGGAGCGGAACCTCTGTGGGAGGTGACGACACCACAAGGCACCATCCTTGCAAAGCGCGTCGTGCTCGCCACGAACGGCTACACCGCAGCGCTAGCAAAGCAGTTCCAGGGCGTGATCCTGCCGCTCAGGGGGCAGATCACGGCCCATCGACCCGGGCGCAGCATGCCGGCCGATGGCCTTCCGGGCACCTACAGCTTCATCTACGAGGGCGGCTACGAGTACATGGTTCCCCGGCCTAAAGGCAGCCGTTTCGCGGGCGACATCGTGATCGGCGGAGGTCGGGCCAGGGCCGAGAAGAACGGCAGGGACGAGTTCGGCACCACGGACGACACGACGCTGAACGCTACCATCAGCGCGTACCTGCGCGAGACCACGCCGAAATACTTTGGGGATAACTGGGGCGAGGACGACCCAGATGGGAGGATCCGCAAGGAGTGTAAGTTGGAAGCAACCTTCAAGTGATCAATCGATATCTGAATTCCGGGTGGCAGTCCGTATTAATCCGATGACGGCGTTCAGGGACGGGAATCATGGGCTACAGCATGGACGAGCAGCCCCTCGTGGGACCGGTGCCCACCGAAGACGGCAGCACCGGGCTGTGGGCGAGCGTCAGCTTCCAGGGCCATGGGATGGTGCTCTGCTGGATGTGCGCGAGGGCGTTGGTCGAGATGATGGAGGGCCGTGACGGCGAAGGCAGTGAGCTGGTCGGATGGTTCCCGTCCGCCTTCCGCTTGACTGAGAAAAGGCTGCGGTCTTCGGGTGATTTGGCGGCTGGGTGCAGATAAGGTGCCGTCAATACGGCTTGGGCACCAAAACCCCCTGACCGTGCTTCCTCTAGAGTCCAGACGAGATTAGGGACGGGTGGTGAATCCCGTAGACTTGATCTGAACATCGTGCCGTGAACACAAGAATAAATCCTAAGTCGTTGGGATCCATCTTCAACGATCATATCATTATAAAAATCTCAGACATGTGGAGCGCGGGCCGCATTAAATTTGCTGAACACTCTTGGGACCTCAGCTGGGACCACAACTGAAAAAAGGCTGCATTTTAGTGGAGAAATTGGCTCACCCGCCCACGCTGGCCCCCCTCTTCCTACCCCCTGAACCCTGCGGCCTGCCAACCAAACTGTCGGGTTTTTGCGCAAGGATCCCTGTCGAAGACCACAACCTCACGACATGCTCGCAGACCGCTTATTTCTCGAAGGTACAAATGAAGTGACCAGCACTGGAGAACTCGTCGAGAGCGTTGCAACCAGACGCAGCCCGCAAGCAGGTCGTCGCCTTCGTACACCGGGCTGGCCGCCAAGACGTTGGCCACATGCACGACCTGCTTCTGCTATCGGCCCATTTCTCGCGCGCACTAATTTCCCACCACGCTGTCCCCTTCATCAGTCTCTCGCCATCCCGTCCGTCTCTCTGCGGTTTGGTTGTGAACGGGGAAACCCGAACCCTCGTTTCCCTGACCTCGTGATTTTTGCAGGACAGGGCGAAACAAGCATTCGGGATTTACGAGGCACACCCACCACAGAGGTATCCAGAATAATCAATGTCAGGCATACGGACGGATGGAAGGTTCATCAGTTCGTCCCGTTGGAAGGGGCTTCCTATCTGGAACCCCGACAGTCAGGCTCGCGCGGCGAAATCATTTCTTACCGCCCGGGACGGAACCTTCCAGCTATCACTGCAGGTGCGCAAGAATACAACCGGCGCTGCCGTTTGGGTGTTCATCGAGTTGACGGTCGGCGGGTCGTTGCAACCATCTCTCTCGCTCTCATCACCAGTCTTGTCTCTCTTTCATTGTTTGTCCCCCGCCCACGCTCTCCTTCCTGATCTGCGCTTTATTTGGGCAGTGCCCGTTATCCCCCCTCCCCCCTTCTTCTTCTCCCGACTTCATGGCGTCATCCCACCACTCTCATCATTCTCCCCGGCTGGAGCAAGGCACGGAGGAAGAAGGGAAATAAGATCCCTGCAGCTACCCGCCGATTCTAGGTTGAGCCGTCATTAGTCGAATGTTGTGGGTAGGTAAAGATAGGGACTGAGTTGGCAGCAACTGGGTACGCTTGCTTCACTAGTCCACCTTCATCTCACTCGCCAAGGCTCAGGCCATGCAGCTGCCCAAACTACCGGGTCAGAGACGTTCCGGGAGTCCGTTCAGCTCCAGGGAAGCAAAAAAAGAAAGGAAAGGAAAGCAACAAACTCCCATCCCTGACTTCCCCTTATACCCGCTCGCTTAATCCGTTCATATCATTCTTTTGGAGTCTAGCGAATCGGGACTCCCAGTGCTGTGGTCCTGGGTCCCAAGGTGGATATGGGTGCCAACAGAGCGGACTCTCCTCTCCCTTGCCTCATGCAGGCCTGCTCGCTTTGCCTGGTTGCTCTCTCATGTCTACCCCTCGAGTCTGCCTGATATTTGCAGGCCAATCCTGCCTTAATCTGGCAGGTGCATCTCCAGTTTGGCGGGTGCACACATGCAATAATTATACTACATCTATCCCACCCCGTCTTGCCGCCCCCCGTGCGCGGTTGGGAGTTTTCCGTTGTCAATTTCACTCTCTTCGTTTTGACGTTCTCTGCTCGCAACATCTCCACATCTGGATTTCTTCTTTTTGTATACAAGCCCAATTTACATCCATTGATCCCATGAATCATTACACTGTTGAAAATACTTGTACTATACTGTTGCAAGGCTTCGCTCCTTAGTGTCCACCTAGGGACATCTCAGATCAGAGACGACGGCCTTCCACAGGTTCTCTTCTCCCCACGCCGCCGCCAAAACTAGGACGAGGAAGCCTCCTTCCAACAATACGGCGCGACAAACGTGGCGCTTGAGTGGCCACCATCATTACCTTGTCTTTCTCTTAGAAAACACGGTAGCGCAGTCCCAAGTCCCTCTGGCAACCTATCACGACGTCGGCCCTGCCTGGGTAGACGTATCGAAGGAGGATGTCGGCCCCGTCGAGTGGGAGCGACCCTAGAGATGATCCCAGGAGAGATACATCTGACACGGGGTCCATTATAGAGGTAGGCTCCAACTTTGAAGACGAAGCAGACATCTACGACGATCCTCTTCTGTGCGGCTCCAGCTTTGCGGGGAGCAGCAGCTTGACAGCTACTTACACAACCAGAGGCACCACACCCTCACCCGGAGGCCAACGTGATACCGACGACGCTGAAGCAAACGATGAGCGAAGGAGACGAAGAAGAGAAGGCACAGCAGGAACAGAGGGCAGTCGACGAGAAGAGAAAGAATGGACACCAGTGCCGGACTCCGAGGACGGGTATAACACCAAGTTGACGGCGAGCGTGGCGGCGCACGTCTACGAGGGCGGGCGACGGTACCACGCCTACCGCGACGGCCGCTACGCGTTCCCCAACGACGAGACGGAGCAGAATCGCGACGACATGAAGCACGCCATGACCCTGATGCTCATGCGTGGGAAGTATTTCTACGCCCCTGTCGACGAGGCACTCGAGAAAGGCGGCGAAGTTCTGGATCTTGGTCAGTCCATCCCACTCCCCTGAATCTCTCGTACCCCTCTTCTGCTCGCAGGCCGGCCACATCTCCAAGCCAAGGTCAAGAATATACGCCGAAGAGTGGCACTGCCTCGACGTCCTACCCCTTCCGTACTTCGACACGTTCCAGCAGCAGACGAGACAAACGTCGGGGAAGGAAATGTCCGTGGCAACGCAAGACATATTTTTGCTCAATCCCACTCCGATGGCGGACGGAGTCACACCCTCGAATGCCGACACAACCAAAATCAAACTTTATAAGACTAACGGTGTTGCACCAACACAGGGACGGGAACGGGGATCTGGGCCTTTGAACGTAAGTGGCGCCTCCTGTTGCCCTTTGCTCATCAATATGGGGTTCGCTGTATCTCCAACCTCCCTCCTCCCCCTTATACTCGATCTGCAACAGGCGCGGTTATTCACCCCGACGTGACACCGGGCTTTTCTCGCCGGGGATCATAGTATGCAGTCCTACGGCGTTGGAGTGACTTCTGTCACCGTTGGGAGATGGCCTCCTTCGGTCACACTGTGCGCCTGCCGTGCGATGGGGCCTGAGACATGTCACTCTCGTCTTCGGTTTCGTCTTCGGGTGGACTTGCCCTCGATGGGGCCGGATTTGATCGCTCTAGTCTCATCAGACCATACATACATACGTCCCTGAGAGCAATGACTCCGGTGGACAACATGAACAACAAAGAGCAAATTCATCGTCGTACTGGCTGACACACATTCTACTCTACTCTACTTCCAGTGGCGGACAAGTATCCCAAGACGACGGTGCGAGGGGTCGATCTCTCGCCGATCCAGCCGACGTACGTCCCGGAAAACTGCTTCTTTGCAGTCGACGATATCGAGGATGAGTGGGTGGACCCGGAGAACAAGTTCGACTTCATCCACGTCCGACACACGCTGCACTCGATACAAAACCGCCAGGCGTTATTACACCGGGCTTTAAGGTATGTTCAATTCTGCCGCCCTTGAGAGGATCACCTCTAACAGTCCAAGATGGAGCAAGAAAACGTCCTGCTGCTACACTACATACACTACAAATACCATGCCACTAATCAACCCCATCCAGACACCTAAAACCAGGCGGCTACATCGAGTTCCAAGAACTCCACTACCAAATCCGCTGCGACGACAGCACTGTCACCTCCTCAACGACCTACCCCCTCCGCGACTTCACCGTCTACATGGAAGCCGGCCTGCGCGCCCTCTGCGGCTCAGAGCTCAACGCGGCGCCCACAATAGCCTCGGAGCTCCGCGCGGCCGGGTTCGACGACGTGCGCGAGCACTCGCACAAGTGCCCCGTCGGCGTCTGGCCCCGCGACCGCCGCCTGCGCTGCTGCGGCATGTTCCTGCGCACGGCCGCCATGGACGGGCTCAGGGGCCTGGCGGCGAGGCCGCTGGGGAAGGGGCTGGGTTGGCTGCCGCTGCAGATCGAGATTTTCCTGGTCGAGGTGCGGAGGGCGATTATGGATGTGGGTTGCCATACGTATTTTCCTTTCCATGTCGTTTATGGGAGGAAGCCGTTGGAAGATAGTACTACTACTCCCTGACGTGGAACCCCCCCTTTTTTTCATCAGGTCATGTAGAGTTAAACAAAAAAAGGATACATGTTGAGTTTAACCAATGGGACAGACGGACAGGGGATAAAGGATTTGTAGATAGGTATATACATTGGGATGGGTAAAACGTTCCTGCAATCCATGGTAGGAAAATGTATATGTGGACGGACAGTCCGTCGGTAAAACATCAGGTCGCTCATGGCCATGACCGCACCTGACCACACTTGGCACAAGGAGAAGGTAAACACCCGTAGTTAAATTCAACATGATAGTGATGGCCTAGATTTACGCGAACGCTCCGCCTCGTTAATCATCATCAATCTCATCTCGGGCAGACAACAGGTCCAGGCCCGGCCAAAGACGTCATGAGCCCTCCACCCCACCGGAAAGACAACACCGTCCTCGGACCCCGTACCATCACCGCCCGCATCGAAGACCGATAGACCACAGCACACACACACCCACTCACTTAAGCAAATGCGTGTCCACACGCACCCCCTCCGGCCTCCTCCAATGCACCTTAACCCCACCCCAACTCTCCCGACTATACCCCTCCTGCACCTTCCGACACGTCCTCAGCCCCCAATCCGTCACGCCGACCATAAAGCAGCTCTCAAACATGAAAGCACAGCTCCCCTCCCCGACCTTCACCGGCCCCAGCTCCGCCCCCCTCGCACCCTCACAGCTCGCCGCATCCGGCCCATGTCCGCTCATAACATTATGCAAACTCGCTCCCCCCGGCACGAACCCTCCCTGGCCACCCTTCTTCGCGTCATAATCCCCCGTGATAAGCCCCATGAACTCGCTCATAGTGTTGCGGTGGTACCACGGCGGGCGGAACGTGTCCTCGCCCACGAGCCAGCGCGGCGGGAAGATGACGAAGTCCGCGACGGCGGTCCCGGGACGGTCGGAGGGGGCGGTGAGGACCGTGAAGATGGAGGGGTCAGGGTGGTCGAACGAGATGGTGCCGATCGTGTTGAACCGGCCGAGGTCGTACTTGAAGGGGTAGTAGTTGCCGTGCCAGGCTACGACGTCGAAGGGCGTGTGCGGCTGCGTCGTGGTGAAGAGGCGGTTGTTGAACTTGGCCGTCACTTCGTACCCTCGAGCTTCGCCCTCTTCTGACGAGGGAGCTGCAGCCGCAAAAGCCGTGGCGCCATGGTCCTCGCTAAAGCACGCCGTGGGGGCTTGGAAGTCGCGCGCGTTGGCGAGCCCGTTGGAACCTATGGGCCCCAGCTCCGGCAGGGCGAAGTGGCCCTGGTACAGCTCGAGCGCGTAGCCTCTGGCAGGGCCTTCTCGTCCTTGCCCATCGTCGGGCAGGAAAACCTGGTAGCGCACGCCGCGCGGTATGACGGCGATCTCGAGCGGGCGCACGAGCAGCCAGCCGAGCTCGGTACGGATGTCGAGCACGCCCGACTGGGGCACGATGAGCAGGTCGCCGTCGGCCGAGTAGAACGCGCTGCGGGCGCTCATCGACTTGCCGGCCGAGAAGATGTACATGCCCACGCCTTGCTTGAGCGTCGAGTCGCCCGCGCCCGCGACGAGGTGCAGGCCGGACGCGAAGTCTGAGCTTGGGTCGTGGTCGAAGGGGTCCCAGCGCAGCTGGTTGGGGATGTAGTGCAGGCGAGCGGGGCCGGGGGCGAGGCGCTTGGCCTCCTCGTCCGCGACGACGACGACGCCGGGTTGTCGGTGGTGGTGGTGCTCAGCAGCTGCGGCGTGGTCGTCGTCGTCGTTGCCGTCTGTGGCCGTGAAGGGAGGGTGTGCGCACGAAGGGAGGATGCGGTAGAGCCATGACTGCTTGTTCTCGTGCCGGGGCGCCGTGAAGGCCGTGCCGGAGAGCTTCTCAGCGTAGAGTCCGTGAGGTGGCTTCTGCGGCGAGTTGTGGCCGATTGGGAGGGCTCCGGGTACGGCTTCGGATCTGTTTCGCTCGGAAGCAAGCGCGCGATGTTAGCCTGGGTGAGATACGGACGAGAGGGTGGTGTGCCCTGTGCTGTCTCTGATCCTGGGACTGACGTACTCCAAGTAGGAATTGAAGCCGTTGAGATACCGGTACTTCTCCTTGAATTCAAAATTCGTCACGGGCATTCTGGCGGCTGCTGAGACTTGTAGTATTGGTCGTCTACTGGAATGAGGTTGTTTGGACTGTGGTAGGAGGTGGTCGTCGATGCTGGCGTGGCTCGGTCAGGGCGGATGGGGAGGAGGCACTTCTGGAAGGAAATGGTCGAGCATGATGAGCAACGTTGGGCCAGCGGCTCGCACCGTTTGAAATATGACGTTGACCGCTTCCCTGCCGGCGCTGCCTGCCAATGCGGCTTCACTTCACTTCCTTTGTCGGGTTTCGCAGCAGTTGCGTTTAGTTCCGCGCTGATGTTTCGCGACGGGCTGAGACGGCTATCATCGGCGCGTCCTAGCTTCCCCGCTCTTACAGAGCGCCCCAACTGAGCCGAGCTTGATGCGATGGCCCCCAGCGCCAACGAGCAGGATGGGGAAATGCTGGGAATCTGAAGCTTGAATTTAGTAGTTCCCGATGCCAAAAAGCTGATTAGTATTTTCTCTTATGAGTTTATTGCCTCGCAGGCACATGGCCTGCGAGGAGGGAGACCCGGAAGCTGTGGGGAGCAATAGTAAGCTAACAGAAAACTCGCTTTGAAGTAGTTTAGATTTGTTAGAATCCCATCTTTCTCCCGCCTTTCCAGAATCCAACCAGGGAAATGGCTTTACGACCATGAGGAACATCTTCCCATGCCCCAGCCCCTACCCTTTCTGAGTTATGCCTGGCGCGTTTCTGGCTCTGAGCACCTTCGCGACGTATATGTTTGATTCACAGTCGACATGTCATGGCTGGTTTAAGTGGTGCAACTTGTCTCCTCTCAATGTTTCAAGGAGCCCATACGATGATACCGCGTCTCTACGGACTCTTGCGGGCGGAAAGACTACCAGAGACGTGCCTTTGTCCATAGCACCACACATGCACGCATCCAAACAAGCGTTTTCGAGGAGCAAAGAGCCAGGTATGTCGGACCAAAGAAAATAACGTGGGGATCGATGAACTTTCTAACGACTGTGGCAACACCAAAGAAGGTCCTTTTCTGCTGTTCCTTGAGAATAAGAAGAGATGGGTGGATAGCTTGAGATGGCGATCTTCCAATGATCGAGGAGGGCCAAGATGCCCACATGGGGAGAAGAGACTGGGGATACAAGGGCATAGACGACGAGCAGCAGCAAAGTCACGTCGCCGGCGCCATGGACATAGGTGCCCCGCGCATGTGTGTGTTTGCCAGCGCCGGTTGCATGACAGCTTGTCCCGTCGTTTTGCCCTACTCTCTTCTTGGTGAGTCTACTCGTCGCCGCCCTTCTTCTTCTTCTTGCCGCCTTGACCGGACGAGCCGCTGTCCTTGGAGAGGTGTACGACCAACCGTGTCCACGACTCCTCCTTGTCCCATTCGAATCCCGCTAGGTATGGCAGGTCCAACTCGTCATCGGCCTAAAGAGAGCCAAAGCAGGAGTCAGTAGGGTGACATTGGAGAATGTTTGCGAATTACCACTGCGGGATGATGGGAGAGGCGGGTGCTTAAGGAGGCAAGAAGGCAAATGGTGATGCGCAAACAAATATGATGGCACCAGAGGATACGAATGGAGGGGGGAAAGAGAGAGGAGCGAGAAGAACTGACCCGCTTCTTGTACGCCTTGTGGATGGCATCCAAGGCGTCCTTGATTGTGACGCCCTTGAGGTTCCGCGCAGTGACCTCGAGGCCAAGAGGGAAGTGCAGGTCAATCTTCTTGACCGCTGGGGTGGTCAGGAGCTTCTTGAGAGCATCCTTCTCTTCGCATGTTGATGGGGAGGTGTTGATCTTCCTATTGCGAACGTAATGAATGCAAGGTTAATGTGACGAAGTACATAGAGGCAGGTAGGTGCCACCAAGATAGTAGGAGGAGGGAAGGCCCGCCGGGACCGGAGGTCATGTATGGCTAGTACCCAGTTGGGTTGCGGGGAAGAGGGAAAGGTGTTGGGGAAAGTAGAGGGGCATTGTAGGTCAAGTAGGTAGCCTTACCAGCCCAGCCGTTGGGTCTCCTTGGCGATTTTCAGCTCAATCCCATCCTTCTCTATCGTCGAGGGATTGTTTCGTTAGCAGAGGTGCGGGGCAGGGAATAGAGAGAACCAGAGTAGGGGAAAGTGCAATGAATGGAGCCATGCTTCCATTGGATTGTCAAGTTGGTAGGATGGAGGCGATTCGAAGTGCGACGTAGAGGCCACGTACCCAGGTCGTTGACGTTCATTACGCCCGCGGCGGCGGCGGAGCTCTGCCTCCTCGTCTTGCCATCCTTTGGGTCAGAAGGGGCGACGCCCTGAACGGCGGAGTCGACTTTGCTCAAAGGTTCCGTCATGTTGGATGGGGGATTGGTTGGCAGGTGCAGTTAGAAAGGGCTGGTAGAAGCTGCAGTGGCTCTCTGTCCGCTGTAGTCGTGTATTGCTTGTGTAGAGTGCTGGATGTGTCCCGTCAAGGGAAATGGTGATCGTACGATGCCTGGACGAAGGGAAGATGTAGGAAGTGAGTTGTCAGCTTCAACAAACCGCAAGAATAGAAGTCACAACAAGGTCGAAAATAGCGCTGCAAAGCTGGCAGGAGAAACCGTCAAGCTCTCTTGGATTGGATGCAAGCTCCTGTACCTGCGAGGTAGGGTAGGGTCACAGAAGGTAGAGGTAGGGCGGGGTGACTGTTTACCGTTGAAAGGTGGTGCTTCACCGTTCGATTTGGTTTGCTGGTTGTTGTGTGAGGACGAGAGGGAATTGTGTGCGAGGGAAAGCCGGAAGAAGGTTTAGGTGCTAAGGTTGGCAGCGAGGGGGGAAAGAGGGGAAAGAGAAAGAGGGAGGAGACGAGGGCAGCGGCAAGAAGGAGGGGGAAGGTGAGGGGGTGTCATTGCCTGGGCTAGACCTGCTTATTGCTCATGTGCCCTCCTGGTTGGCTGAGAAGCTGCTAACACGCCACAGCTTGGACGAGCACCTTGCATTGTTCCAGGGGCATCTGGCATCGACATTGCGAGCTGTTTCGTGACGGCAGGCTCGGAGCGGGGTAATCTAGTCATCAAACTAAAGGGAGCGTGTGGCTTGGACGGGTCACTTGATTCATCACTTGATGTCAATTGCAGGCAACTGCTGCACGCCGCAACCACCGATCGCGTGACTTTTGGTCCTCCAGCTGCAAATGACACCACACCATTCCAAAGAGACCCAGCTCAAAGCAACTCAAACCAGACAAAGGAGCAGTGAGTGGTGGGTTAGCAGCACACACGTCGAGTGGTGCTATTTGGTCACACCACTGAGGGGCACCTTGGCACCCTGCCCTTCCTGCTTGCTTCGTTTGGCGTTCGGCGTGCGTGTCAGCGGGGCGCACCAGCAAAGGCCAGCAACACAGCAGCTTTGCGCTCATGCCAGCCGATAGACCTGGGCGAGTTTCACGCTATTCTACCTAGTCGGGCTTAGCGGCCCGTCGCTCTTTCGACGGCTTCCGGCGCATTTCCTGGGGAAACCTGGGGAAGTGGAGAGGATAGCGTCGCATCAATGTCCATTGAGACAAAAAAGCTCCACTATGTCGTCAACTCTTCTGCGCTCGCCCCTCGTTGCGCTCTTACACAGCATGAAGAATTGAACATACAGGTCTTTCACACCATGGCATAGTCAAAATTCGATCGAGGAATCTCTTGAAGTTTGTTAAAATCTGCGATTGGGCCGGCAAGTGCCATCTTTTCAGGAATGCTCAGTTGGGTTTCCGAGGACTCAGCTCGTTCAGCCGTGGACCCGCTTGTCTGAGCTGAGAGCATCACCCCCTATCTACGTACGAAGCCCGGATCCGTCGTCGCTCTGCCTTAGTGACGAAGCGAACTGTCTTTCCGTCTGGCACTCTACGTCTCTGACGGCGATACACTCTAAGGGAACCGAGTCAATGGACTGTTTTCGATCTAATCGGTCGTTTGTCCACAGGAGAACAAGAAACTCCCCCTCCGTGACTCTCTAAGAGTGCCCACTGATCACCTTAGGCTTGTAAAGCTCCTCCAAATACATCTCCTCTGTAGCCGAGATGGTCTTCCCGTGCGCGCCGAGCACGTCCTTGAGCCGCTCGATGGAGCTCCCTCCTACAATGGGGCTCGTAACCTTCTTGTTCAGCCAGGCGAGCGCGACGTGGCTCATGGGCCAGCCTTTCTTATCGGCCAGCTCCCGCAGACGCTTGATGATGGAGATGTCCGGCTCGGCCGTGCCGTGCGGCTCATCCCAGCCGCTGTCGCGCTCGGCGGCCGAGCGGGGCGTGGTGCCGTACACCTCGGGCGGACGGGCGAGGTGTCCCCGGCAGAGAGGGGAATACGGGATGATCCCGACGCCCGTCGCGTTGCAGAACCGGTTCATCTCGCGCTCCTCCTCGCGGTACAGCAGGTTGTAGTGGTTTTGCATGCTGACGAACTTGGTCCAGCCGTTGCGTTCGGCGCAGAACTGCATGGTGGCGAATTCGACCGCCCACATGGAGCTGGCGCCGATATACCGCACTTTGCCCGAGACGACGAGGTCGTGCAGGGCGCGCATGGTTTCCTCGACGGGCACGGTGGGGTCGAACCGGTGTATCTGCAGAAGGTCGATGTAGTCCACTCCCAGACGGGCCAGTGATGCGTCCACGGCGCTTATAATCGCTGTCCGCGAGAGGCCGTAGCCGTTGACGTAGTCCTGGCTGCGCGACATGGCCTCTGCGTGCCACGGCCAGCGCACATCCGGGGTTTCGCCCACGCCGCCCCAGACCTTGGTCATCAGCACTACCTTGTTGCGTGGGATCTCCAACTTCCGCAGAGCCGCCCCGATGACCTGCTCCGACTCGCCGTTGGAGTAGACATTGGCGGTATCCCACGTGTTGACTCCGTGCTCGTATGCATACTTGAGGATTGGGAGTGCCTAGGTTATTAGGAATCTATGGTCAGACACTGCAGTTGAAGCACGGCCGGAGCTCGTGTGTGGATAGGCTTTGAACGATGCCACGCACCTGCTCCTCGGGCATCGCCCATGAGAACCAGTTCGGGTCTCCAAATGCCATACACCCCAGAATGGGGACAGAAACCTTCAGGCCGCTCTTGCCCAGGTTCCTGTATTCAACCTGAGTGTTGGCGAGGGATTCGGAGAGGGGCTTGGGGATATCCATGTTCGATGAGCACTGGTCAGATGTGGTGCTGGGGTTCTCGATAGGCCTGTTGGAACCCTCAAAGCTGGTGAAGGGACTGTTCCTCTTGTTTGACTCATGTCGACAAAGTCGAACAAGACCCGATGGCTTTATAGACGAAGAACCCCTTATTCTTCCATCTTCACCCATCAACCCACCACCCCTCATCCTGCACCGGCATCATGTCGACATCATGTCAACAGCAAGTCCGGAGGGCGCGTCGCGAAAGGTCCGGTCGAGATATTCCGCGGATATAAGAAGAAGGAAACTCCGCAAGGTAGTGCGGCTAGATAAGTGTCCCTTCATTGGAGGATACCTAAGCCGAGTTGCCGATTTGGGACCACCTGGACGCCGCCCAACCACATGCGATCGGTCGATGCGGCCGAGTGGGGCCGCATCACCACTACAAAGGAAGCTTACTGGATTTCCCATATTGCTGGAGCGGAGCCGCGATGGTCTTCTCTCACTCAGCCACTCGTACACGGCCACTGACACGGCCACTGACTATCTCCGCTAGATAGGCCCGTTGGGTTGTTGTCCACGGAGGGCCCCGGAAGGGGAGGAATCAATAACATAGCTCATTCCTGTGTGTGTGTGCAATCGTCAGGGACGGGACAATGGTGTCCGTGGACTTCGACGTGATGCAAAGACTTCGCCTCCTCGCCAAAACGGAACCACTGACCGATCCCTTCCGGTGGAAGGACGGAGCCCCCTTGGATGTTTTCCTGTATGTGAACTGTAGATCTTTCCGTGTTGGTCCTATAGAGGGAGGATAATGCTCGCAACTGCTCTTGCATCCGTCTCAAAGATTCTGTCCAAGTCAATCTCTGTCTGCCTACTCGAGGTCGACTCCTCGCCAAGCGACCAGGGATGCGGGATCTCCAATTCTCCTGGAAAGTCGGTCCGTCTACGTTCTCGACCTGCCCGAACAGCAAGGCCGACCGGCTAGCGGTTCCGGCCGGGCGGATTCTACCTCCCCCACCTCTTCCAGAACCCGACTGGAGTGCACTGCATCCTACCACTCAGAAGAGGCGGAGCAAGCGAAGGACCGGGACCGGGATTCATCGCACGGGACGATATACATCCAATCGCTTTGCCGTGGATTCGGACGGACATGGTCGGGCCGTCGTATATATAGTATCAAGTGAGATGAAAACAGAGGGGTAGTCTGGGTACGTTAGCCGCCATCATCAAATTCGAAAGACAGGTTTGATGATGTAACAGTATATATGCGCATCGCCCATTGCTGAGAGAATGAAGTCGTCTGTTACTAGATCTAGCCGCTGCCTTTTCTTTCATTTTTCTCTGCCAGCTGCCTTTCTACCCTCTAGGCATCGTGCAGACGAGAACACACAGCACTCTTCACTGACTGTCTCTTAAGCTGAACGCAGTCTATCTCGCTTCCGAAAAGGTAAGTTTCGACAGAGTGGACAGAATCACCTCAAAGTAGCCCTCGAAACATTCCCTGACAGTGTCCCATGAAAAAAGCCCCAATACTTCTTTCTCCGAAGGTTTCTTGAGAGAATGCATCCCAAATCAGCTCTCCTCCTGGCCTTCGCAGCCCTCGTCTCCTCCATGCACATGCCTGCAACAGCAGCGAACGAGGAGCGCGACGTAGCGTCGTCCTTGGAGGGCAGCCGACTTTCCGGACTTCTGCAAGAAAGGAGCGACGATGGGTTCCTTGTAGCAGCCAAGCGCGCCTGCGTCTCGAACGGCTGCAAATGCGTCAAGGGCCTCAGCCAGGGCGTGTACTGCGGCAACTGCGTCGTCGGGGCGGGCACGTTCGCCGTCAGCACGAAGCGGGTGCTCAACCACGCCTTCGAGTGCAACCCGCAGGGCGGGTGCTGCGACTACGGCGTTGCGAGCGACTGCGGCACGTCGAGGGCGAGGTGTCGGGAGGGGTCGCCTGTCTGATGACCGGCAGCAAACTGTTACCCGAGCCTTCGGATCGGGCTTCGGGACCGGGCGTTCGTGGATGGCTAACTCCCTTCGTCATCGGCCCTTCGCCATGGGTTCTTCGGTCCCGGTAAGGGAGTTAGGTGGAGGTGGGGTGATGATGGTTGGGTTCTTCGCGATGCCTACGTATGTTCTTCTCGCCGCTCCTACCATGCTCATGGCGGAGAGGCCTGATCCGTGGCGGGAAGGGTATCGGCAGTAGAGTTCCACGTGAGCAACCATGCCTGTATGTAGCTTTGGGAGCCGGATTTGGACGTTGGGCGGCTATTTGGGGCCTGATCTGGGCCCTGGACCCATAGCGAATGAACCCTGGCAGGCCTTCCGAGAGAAATTGTTGAGAAGAGAGAACAAGAATGGGCGGTGAGAGCGAATTCCTCAACCGTCTCCCTCTTCAACGCGCTATCATCAGCGAGGATGGTCACGCTTCCTCCAGCGTCGTATTCTGTTCGTCGTGGTGACGAGCACGACGCCGAATACGATCATGAACTCGAGGCCGACGAGCCCGATCCATATCTGGTCCAGGACGTGGTTGTCGATCCGTAAGAGAAGGGTTGTTGCCGGCATCCTTTGGTGCTACTCGTCGTTGCATGAGAAGATAGCTTATGATGAACACGGCCCGCCTTGATTGAAAATGCGGCAATGGCTCTCGCCGTCCAAGATTTTGAAGTGTGCTTTGTATGCCCGCTCCCTGGAGGGGCAACTTCAAAAAAACCGGATTCCGCACTGGAAGACTCCAGTTAGTATCAGAACAGCGTCAGGTTTTCGAGAAAACTGCAAGAATTGGTACAGATGCTCCAACCTCGTATCAAACTAACCTGAGCACGAATGATGTTCTCAGCCAGGGCAATTGGTAACCCAAGGAGCAGGATAATGGTCAAAGTTTGGAGGTAATACGAAGGTAGGGAGGCATTCAAATGTTGCTCCTAGTTCAAATGGAGGAGGCGATCGATCTGGAGATTGATCTGTCTGGTGAGACAAGAAACTTCAAAATAGCCTAAAGAACGCCGCAAATCCACGACTGCGGTCTTACATGGAAAGAAAAGTCTCGCTGCTAACAAGCAAGCGAAAGAGGAAAGGGGGAAGAAACTCGCCGATGCCCGGCATCGTGAGAATAAAAACAAAGAACAGAAGCACTCTGTCACTCCCGGCAAGCAAGAGGGGCCATTGGCGACGTGGTGAACAAAAGCGCACTGCAGATGACCAGCCAGCTGGGCACCACTGGGGGAACATGGTGGGTAGAAGTACCAGCGGTGTAAGTGAGAAACGAACACGTTGTGGATAATGCGAGGTGTGATTAGGGTAGGTAGAGGGGATGCGGGGTGGAGAGAGAAAGCGAACGGTGGGCGGCGAATAGCGCGGCTCAGCCGTTCCGATCCCACTTTCTCGGTTACTCATCTCACGCACCTCGACGGGGAATTCTGAGCTGTAAATTCCTTTCGTTTTCACGATTTGAGGGCGACTGCAAGCAACCTACCTAGGCTGTGCGTCTCAGACGGGCCACGTTGAAGTCGATGGTGTCCCAATCCATCGTTTGTACCCGCCACGTTTGCTATTAGTGTCAGTTTAGTTCGTCTACCTCTGTGTGGGGTGACATGGGACCAGGCAGTTTGAGCGCCATCTCGGCCTAGTTGTCACTAGAGAGTGTCATTAAGCATGCGCGATGCGAACAACGGAATAGAAATTCGAGGATCGAGAGGTCAGGAGGGTTCGAAAAGGTCCGTCACCTGCGCCCTCCCCAATTCTCCTTGGAGCTGAATCAACGCCTCCTAGCGAACAGTGGAGGCATCAGGTAGGAACCTCGTCTGCTCCAGACAGCCCCAAAGCCCAGAGGTGTTCCAAATCGGCGGATAGGGTCTTCTCTGCGGGGGGCAGATCGACGAAGCCGCTCCTGGCGTCGAGGTCGAAGCGGTAGAGACCCTCCCGCAGTAGTGACGCCAGCTCGCCGTTCATCCCTCACTCCTGTACATCTGTGTCCCAACCAGTAGTATTTATTTAGATTATTGAGCGTACCCCTGTTTATGCTAGCGGATAGCAGGACAGGGGGTTTCGGAAGAGCACTTGCACGCCTCGCCAACCACAGTGGTGGGCCACGACCGCTGGGGGGCGTAGAGGCGGCCCCAGCTGTCCTACTGCAGACTGATGGTCTATTCAGGAAACTCAACATCCCATTCTTCTGGGAACATGAAGTCGTGCGCCCAGCGGAACCCACTCCCGTCGTCGCTGGTCGGACCTTCTTCCAGCTCCCACGGCACGTCTTCCATCGTGAGGTTATCGCCGCAGGGTGGCTGTCTGGAGTTCATTCTCTTGGCAGGGAGATTCTTGTATCGTGACAGGACAAGAGGAGCAGGAGAAAAGGGGAATCGGGAGGTGGGGACAGCGCCTTTCTCTTCTGTGGGCGTTAATTGTACATGGTCGACTCAAATCTTCACCAGTGCCGTGATGCAGCTCATGTGGTTGGGACTCATTTGGGAGCGCTTCAATCCAGCAGCGATCGCTTGATGTGATGTGCTGTGGTTGCCTGAGTCAGAGCTGGGGTTTGGGGGCGGAGCGCTGGAGATAGCGCCATTTTTCTGCATCGCCAGGCGAGATCAACCCGCCAACACCACAGACTGGGAGAGGCCTGCGGTCGTATAGGAACCGTTAACATACATTGCGATAGTCTTGTCAATCGTAGGGATATGTCATTTTCAGTTCGTCGGCCGGGTGCCATCGTCCATCAGTGGTTTCGTGCCTTGTGTGATTCCTCCAAGCGTCGTTCAGGGCGGGCTAGAAATCTGAGGCCAATGGAGACAGATGTAGATGGAAAGGGAATCAATCATTTGGGGGTAAAGTTTCGACTATTCGAATCGTTTTGAAAATAAATTGAAAGAAGACGACATTGGTCATATCCATCAGTCGTATCGTCCCTTTCCGGGGACGTTTAGTATCCAGCGATTCCATCTACCTAATTGCAGTCCATATTGTTCCAGTTGTACCACCC
>PYST01000206.1:0-27447 GCA_003049485.1 Ophioceras dolichostomum
CCTCTGGACGGACAAGACAAACTCTCCTCAGCATCTCCATCGGCGCAAGGGGAAAAAAGGTACCAAACCCAAAAAAGAGAGACGCGGTTGATTGATTTGTTGTTTCCTTCTGCATTCATACAAGTAAACAAAAAAAGAAGAGACGGCTTGCTTTGCTTTTTGAACAGGGTCATTGGTGCTGGCAAGGGGGAGACTTATTTTGATGACCTTTTTTTTTTTTTTGCTGCCTGTTTTGTTAGACTTATTTATCCCTTTCATTTTCATCGGTCGACACAGACAGACCCGACGTCGTTTTGTCTTTCCTTTGCTTTTTTCTCTTTTCCATTTTGGCCTGCGTATGTCTTCGGCGACCTTTGCATCCTCTGCCTTTCCCTCCCTCTCTTTCCTTCGGTTTTGTCGCGCTTCCTCCCGCGTCTTGCTTTCTTACCCTTCTTCCTTGAGAGCACTCCTCTCTATCTTTCTCTCTCTCTCCTTATTTCCCCTCTTCCAACTCTTCGGAAAGACAAAAAAATTTGGTTTGCTGGCACTTGTAAAATTAGAACTACAAAAAAATCAAGACAAACCTAGTAATTATGATTCGGACAACAAAACACGGCTACGACACTGTACCTAACGACGACTCCCTCCCGTCTTCTTCACTCTTATTCCACGCATGCAGCTTGGCTAGGTTAGGTAGGTAGGTAGGTACCTAACTTCTCTCTCTCCTCGATTCTTGTTACAACCGCGATATAGGAGAATAGATGAACTATGGACGGGCTAGGAGGGATGGGCTTGCGCCACGTTCACGTAGAAGAAGACAGGAGACCAGGGAGCAGAAACCTTTCTGGGAAGGGGAAAAAAACCCCATCCCATAACTTCCTCTTCTTGTTTGCATTGACCGAGTATTCGAACTAAGTGATGTTACCCGCTACAGACTTGCCATACAGACCATTCAAACAACATTAATTCCGAACAGAGTTCATTATATCCTTTTCCTAAGAGATCTCGTTCCATGCTAGCCGGCCCTATCCTTCGATTTGATTTTCCCCTCCTTCTCCTCGACCCCTTGCTTACAAGACGGATCAGGGAGATACGCACAACTACTAGTACCTAGAACAACCAAGTTTCAAGAAGGGAAGAAGAATGCTTCAGAGCGCGACAGCGAGGCCGACCAGCCCGATCACGCCAACGGCAGCAAGGTCGGCCATGGCGGGCGTCGGCAAGCCGCCTACGGCGCCATTAGACGAGGAAGTCGAGTTCGCGTCGCCGCCGCCAATGCCGGTCTCGGTCGCGCTGGCTGATTCCCCCGAGGAGGAGGTGGCGCCGGTGCTCTCGATCCTAGACGACGTGATCGTGGTTTCCCCCTCCGACGACGACGACGGCACCGCGACGGTCGCTTCGGTGGCAGTGGTGGTGGGAAAAGGCGTCGTGATGGGGGCGGTAGCGCCGGTGCCGGGGAACGCTGTGCCCGTGGGCCGCAGGAGCTCGATCTCGGAGGCGAGAACCGAGTGGTAGAAGACGCCATTGGGGCCGTGGAAGACGGCCGTGAGCCAGGTCGGCTCGGGCTCGGCGGCGAGGGCGGAGACGAGCACGGCGATTGGCTCGTGGGGGCCCGGCCCCGGGATCGAGGGGGCGGCGGTGGGGATCGCGGCGAGGGCGCAGGAGTAGGCTGAGCTGGGGAGGTAGGTTTGGAGGAGGGCTGTGATGGCTGCTGAGAAGCCGGCTGGGTCGGTGCTGTTGGTGAGGGTCGCGGAGTGGGTAAGGAAGAGATAGGGGGGTTAGAGAAGTTGAGTCCAGTCTCTACTTTGAGGATGGACGCTACGCTCCGGGAGCAGGCACGGGGGTGAGGTGGACCTTGAGGGGGGATAGAACAGCAGTTCTTACGCTTGTCGTGGGAATATGTGGCGGCCTTCAGTGAGGGACAGTCTGGCGGCCAGGGCGCAGAACGCCACGAGCTTTGTTGGGATATGCATCTTTCTTTGTTGTCGTAAATAGCTCAGATACGGAGGATATACGTTAAATCGCGCCGTTCTCAGACGATGTCACACGCACAGCAATGTAAAGCGTGTTTTTTCTAGAGAGTGACATAACGATATGGTTGGAGTAAGAGAAAGAGCCAGGAAAAGAGCCCCAGATATCAGGACATCGAGCTATGTGATATATAGGTATTGAAGCGTGTTCGTACGGGAAACAGATAGCTCGTTACATGACACTGCCACCAAGGGTGACCAGCCGAATAGTTTCGGGAGCCAGACAGATCACCTCTCTTACCCGAGCAACGTACCCGTCCAGGGCCGGGACCGGGCCATCAGAACACGGGAAGCTGGGAAGCACAGGTCCGCCCCGGGAGTCGCCCCTTGAAACAACAACATCCTGGCCCCGATTTCCTCTGAATACCTACCTATGTGGGCTCCTCCTGGGTACGCCGGCACGGTGAGGGCCTGTACGGAGGACCGAGCGGGGGCAATGGAGGGAAGGCAAGACAGAACTACCTGCCTAGGTATGTAGCTGGGTAATCAACGAAAACCTTAGGTTTCTGCGTGTGATACGGATACCTTCCTAACCGGTGGACGGGTGGTTTTGGTTGGAAGAAAGAGAGTATTTGCCCTTGAGATACGACGCCGCACCAAGTGAACGGGGTGGGTGGTATGACCGATGTATCCTGCGGAACGTTGTGCCTTTTCATGAAGTGAGACGTTGTGGCCGTTACTAGGGAATGAGTCTCTCTCTGGTTCTCGCTACATTGGGTTCCTCTCACTTCCCGTTCTGATGAAAAGAGGTGATCTCTCGTTTCCGCTCTGTCATACACGTGGGCACGTAGGCACCTTTTTCTTGTTCCATTGAAAAGCGCTGGCGTCGCCGAGACGCAAACGAGATGCAACAAGACGCGACTTGAGTCTCCTTGCCTAAATGTATCGAACCCACCAGGAGAAAGAGAAGGGGAATACGCCAGTGCTGAGGACCTCAACCACGACACGCACACACACACAAGGAGGCAGACTTCGTAAGTGGTTGCTTGGAGCGGCAAAAAGGCAAAGGAGGTGAGTGTGAGTGAGAGTGTTGCGCGGCAATATCAACTTTTCTCCTTTTTCCAATGCAACGAGGGACCAACGCTTGAGATCGTTACCTGGCTGTATCACGAGGCGAGAGAGGTACGACGAAACAGTGGGCTGTTATTGTTGTTGTCGTTGCAGTTGTTGGACGGACTACATCTCTAGAGGGTGAGGGGGAGAGCTAGACCGTGTGACTAGCGAGAACGAATGAGTCCTTCCAGATCGCCCCGTTGCTTTGATCTCGCCTCTGGAGTTGGTAGTTGAAGACAAATTCTGGAAAGGGGTTGTTGCGTGGACACACACCGAGTTGAGGATGGGATTACATCATCGTGACATTTGTGCTGTGGCTTTGGCCATTTGCCTCAACTCCTTGGCGGCAGTTCACGTGATGAGACCACCTTGTCTTTCATGGTCTTGGCGCCTCAGGCAGCAGTACTGTTGGTTGATGGAAAGGATGCGAAAAGATCATGAATCAAATGTTCAGCAGGAGCCCGGTACAGTTTGTAGCTTATAGGCAGAGATTATCTTCATAACATGTTAGCACATCATGTACCTATTGTTGGGTCGGTGTCGCCTGCTGGCATGCCCATCATCGTGGCCCGCAGCGCCCCATCCCCACACACGCTGCGCCACTTCACTCGACCTGATGACGTTCCCGCCTGGCCAAATTTTGCCCCGCCAAAGGGCGGCATGAGCCCCTCATTCTTCCAGCTTCTTCCGTGCATCAAGTTCGGAGTTAGAGGAACGGGTCGCCGCAGTCGCCCGTAAAGCACACGAAAGCAAGGTGGCCCATTCGGACGACCTCTCTAAAGTTCTATCGATGAGGGTTGAAACACGATGCCGCGCGCGGTAGAGAGCGCCCTCCGACCCCTCGACCTGATTTGATACACAGGGCTGACCGTTAAGGAGGCCTCAATTTCGATTCTGTTGCTTTCGTTGCTACCTATGCGCATGCCTACCTAGGAGAAGGAATGGTGCCTCCTAAGCTAACTCTTGAGTACTTACCGAGAGGACTCCAAGACGGCGTTGTAGAGCAGGCATGAGATCGTCGGCGGTCGAGGCGTGAAACTGTTGCAGGTCGGGTCGATAGCTGGATACCGGAAGGCCCGGACATCCATAGTCAGAGACCCCGCTCGTCCTCTGCACGCCGCTGGGACGCATATTGCAGGTGGGATTCTAGTGGCAAGGCTCACGACATCGAATCCTGCTTATCTTGGACGAGGATAGGGAGCGGGATGGATTTCCAGGCCGGCAGGGTTGGGGCAGTTGTCGAACGCCTGGAAAGTGAGCGTCGCAGGGGTCATGCTTGATAGTCAGGTCGGGCTGGGAGTCTTGGAGCCTTACCTAGAATCATTCATCCATCACCCATGCTCCATGAAGCCTGCCTGACCTGTCTCTGTTTAGTCTGTCTAGCACACTACTCGGACAGAGGGGGAGGTGTGACAGGAGGATGTGACTGTTTAATATGCGCTCAGATGTGCAATTCTGCAGTGATCCGAAGTGGTGGTCGGCCGGGAGCGAGGGATGCTGAGTGGCTCTCTGCCCCACCGTGCCAGCTGGCGAACGGCAGGTCTGCTCTTGTGTCTCTCTCTTTACTCTGCCAATCTGCGTGCGTATTCTCATGACCTTGCGTCAGTCAGGCTGGGGTGCTCAGTATTTTTGTTGGGTCGTGGAGCAGCCACCCGTGGAGGCCTTTGTCCACTTCTGTTGGCCCTCCAGAGTAAGACCTGTTTTTTTGCCCGGCGCCCGACTGGTGTAGATAGCTCAATTACTACCGTTGCGCACCGTGTGTAAGTCCGTACCCACACCTTGGTCAAGCCCACAGCCCGCAGCCCGCAGCCCGCAGGCCGCCCATCCACCCACCTATCGCGAGGGGCGAGGATTCAGTAGAGCAACAGGCCTCCTCAGTGCCGGCCTCAGCGCCAACACACCTGCGCGGGCAACGGCTCCCTGATTTTCTTCTCCATCCCTCCCTCTCCCTCCGTCCTCCCTCCCTCATGCTTCCTTTCATTTGGTCTGAGGCTCTTTTGGTATCTCACATATAAGTCTGAAGACACCCGCGTCTCCTGATCACCTTACCCAGACCTTCCGCGATTTTGCTTCCCCAGCACGCTCCCACAAGCTGAAAAGGCAGCGGTTTCAACCTCAGCCTGACCAACGTCCACTACTCCAGCGTCATCTCTCTACTGTCAAGGTACGTCGGTGTGTTCCATCATTACCAAGCTGGGACCTATTCTTCTGCAGTGTCCCCCATACATTTCCCCATTTCCCACGTCGTGATTGTGTGATCGCACCCAGAGGACACAGATTACTTCACAGACACCCTGCTCTTACCCATCTGCAGCTGTTACCTCATTGCGCCCGTCGTATTTTGTGCCCTGTCTGAAGCCCTCCGTTCTGTGCTCCTGCCAACTCTGAAGTTTCCTTCGCTTCCCACTTCTCACACCAGTGCCCCACCCCTCTTTTTCTCTGCCCCTTTGGCCCCCCTCCCCCTCATCTCGTCACTCGCCTCACTGCACAGTGAGTTACCACCTCTTTTGTCTGCCTCACCCATCACTGACTCTGACGCCGGCCCTCGCCCAATAGATCGATCGCATATTTTCCTAAATATTACCGCGACCTTTTCACCCTCGGACAACTCATCTTTTTCTTCTCCTTTCCGTCGGCACACAAGCGATCTTTCCGTGTTTGGTGTGTACGGTGTCCGTTGAGTTTTCGTCTTAGCAGCCTTTAGGCTCCAACATCCCACAGGCCTCACCGCATGTCTCACGACAAATACGACGGGCGGCAGTCCAGCCGTCACTACCGCGAGGAATACTATGAAGATCGTGACGGCGATACTCATGTGAAGTCATACTCGTCTCGTGATCTCGTCCCGAGCCGGCGCCAGGAAAGCGACCTCTCGGTCGAGGAGATTCGCCGCGAGTTCCCTCCGCCGGGCCACACGCATACCCACTCGCGAGAGATCAGGAGGGCTCGCTCGGCCGACCGCGGCGGCTACGATGAGTACGATGACCGTCGCTCTGAGTACTCGCGGTATTCGCGCGATCGGGACGCCTCACGCGATCGGGGCTATGATCGCGACTACGATCGCGGCTCCTCCAAGAAGTCGAGCAGCCTCTACGTCGAGGAGAAGGAGAAGCGCCGCCTTCGCACAATCTCTCAGCAGGAGAAGATCATCGCCGCCATCGTTGGCGGAGCCCTCGCTGTTGGTGGCAAGGAACTCTACGACCGTCGCGAGGCGAAGAAGGACGACTCGGAGGGCGAGATCCACCGCAATGCCCTAGCTTCGGCCGCGCTCGGTGCCGCCGGCGCTCTTGCTGCCTACCAGGGTGTAGGCCTCTACAACAAGCGCGTCGAGAAGTCGGAAGAGAAGAAGGGCACCATGATCGTGGGCAGGGGGAAGGATGGCCAGTTGACCAAGTACTATTCAGACGAGGAGGAGGATCCCAAGCAAAAGAAGGGCGCGAAGAGCTTCCTCGAGAGCGCTCTCGCTGCTGCCGGCCTGGGGACAGCGGTTAAGGCCCTGACCGGAGGTGGTGATAAGGACAAGGACAAGGATGAGCGCTCCGACACCCGCAGCCGGCGAGGCAGCCGGTCGCGGTCCCGAAACCGATCCAAGTCGCCCGAGAAGAAGGAGAAGAACAAGATCCAACAGGCCGCCATGGCCTCGCTCCTCGCTGGCGCCACTGAGGCGTTCCGCGTTGCCAAGGAGCCTGGTGGCTGGAAGGGCGAGAAGGCCAAGCGTATCTTCACAGCTGCTGCCGGTGCCGCTACTATCGACGCCGCTCAGAACCCGGAGAAGAATCAGAAACTCAGCTTGGCCGAGTCCGTCATCGGCGGCTTGGTGGGCAACCGCGTGATCCACGGCTCCAAGAAGAACATCGAGGAGGACAAGCTCACGGGCCGATCGCGGTCTCGTTCGCGTGCGCCATCGAAGTCCGACGGTGGCGGTGGCGGCAGCAGCGGCGTGAGCGGCCTTGCTGCTCTGGCCACCGCTGGTCTGGGAGCTTTTGGAGCGAAAAAGCTCATGGACAACCACAAGGAGAAGAAGGAAGAGGAAGAGCGGTCGCGATCTCGTCGCCGCAGCTCACCGGGTAGCCGCGACGGCTCGCCTGAGGCTCGCCATCGCAGCCGCAGCCGTAGCATTGTCGACGGGACTCGTCGTAGGCTCGCGCGTCTGGGCATCGGCAACGGTCCGGATGACGACCGCGACAAGAAGAGCGAGCGTGGCTCACCCCCGCGGTCTTCGTCGCGTGCGCGCCACCGGCGCTACTCAGACGACTATGACGACGACCGGCACTCCAAGGCAGGAGGCCGCGGTGGGCGGGATGACTACGACGACGACCGCGACCGCCGCCGCAGCCGCAGCCGCTCGCGCTCTCGTCGCCCAAGCCATCGGCGGCGGGATTCGGAGTCAGACTTGGGCGACACGGATGAAGAGGAGCGGCAGACGAAGAAGAAGAGAGGTAAGCAAATACTCACTATTGGTTTGGCCGGCGTGGCGACCATCCACGCGGCACACAATGTCTATCAGAGCATGGAGAAACGGAACGCGCGCCACCAGGCGGTGCGGGAGGGCCGGCTGTCGCCCGAGGAAGCCAAGAAGATGAAGACCAAGGCCCTGCTGCAAGATGCGGCATCGGTGGGCATCGCGGCGCTTGGCATCAAGGGTGCCATCTCGGAGGTCAAGGAGGCCCGAGAGAAGAGCGCGGAGCTCAAGGAGTGGAAACAGGAGAAGGAGATGCGGCGGGAGAAGCGTAGGGAGCGGCTTGAGACCCACCAAAGCACTGTCCTGGCCCGAGAACGGTCTCGCGACCGCGAGCGGTCAAGGAGCGTCGATCCCTCTTCGCTCAACAGAGACACCAGGGTAGTTCCATACGGCCACAGCCACGTCCACGGCGGCGGGCCCGGCAGCGTCGCCACCTACGACGGCGGCGGCGGTGATGGCGGCGGCGACTGGAGGAGATCGACAAGGGCTGACGACCGGGCATCATACAACACAGCTGCTGCTCCGCGCGGTGGTGGGCGCGACCGCTATGAGTCGGACGATGAGGGTCCCCGTTACACTGACGGGAATCCTTACAGCTCAGCCGGTGCCCTACCCGCGCCTCCTGTCGGCTACGGCAAGAGATGAGGAAAGAAACGCGCCGACCGCTGCTCGTCCGACCTGCACAGCGACCAAACTTTGTTGAAGAGTATGGCACGCCCATCGTCAGCTATCCCACCACCAGTCGTCAGCCCCAGCCTCTCCTCCCGGCCGTCGCTCCCTCCTCCTCCGTTCTCCCGCTAGCAGCACCAGCAGCCGCACGAGCAGCAGCACGTTAGCCTGTTGTTGTAGCTGTCTCCCACCTACCACATTCCTCCATTCCCTCGCTGGCCAGCCGATGCCTTTCATACAGCTTTTGTCCGTCACTTCAGGTGCGCACAACAAGTTCACAACGTCATCTGTCATCTCCTGTCATCTTGGGGGGCGTGGTACACACAACGGCACAAGGACGCACACATCACATCACGGCAAGGCCCAACACACAAAACGACCGAGAGAACATCTGGGAGACTTTACCCTGCGCATCTCGTCACATGGTCTGGCATTGATGGACACCAGAAGGACGGCCCTCCTACCACCACCGAATTTCCTCTGCAGGTAGCTCTCGGGCACCCTAGCAGATAAAATCGAGAAAGATGGGGACACAGAAACTGGGATGACAAACGGATGCCCGTGCTACTTGCACTGGCTCTCGTAGCCGCACACCCTGGTCGATGTCGTTGCTGCTGCTGCTGATGCTGGTGTCGCCGTCTCTTGATCTTGCCCCTGCAACACATCAGAAAAAATCCCTCGTCTTTGTGTTCTTGAAGAGAGTGGCCGCGTTTCCGCTTCTCCATATCTTTTGCTCAGAGATAGAAGAAGACATCATCATTCCATGCACGAACCGAACACAACACTCTCCTCCCCTTTTTTCCCCCTCTCAAATGTCACGCATACAAAGTATAAGTTTTTTTTTATGCAATTAAGGATATGATATACTGATTTGTCTTCTCTTAACCTTTTGTGACAGACGGCGGACGCCGCTACTAAATGGGGCTTTTTTTCCCCGGCCCCCATACTTCTTTCCTCCGTGGGAACAAGAAGCAGCAAGCGCCAGGCCAGACCACTCACGCAGACCCACGCCACGGAATCCTCCTGCCCGACCTACATGACGACCTGCCCTCCTGTGCGACAGGGTGCAGTGTGCAGCAGTGTGCAGTGTGGTGCGTAGTGGCACTTTACATCATACATACATCATACACGCACACAGAGTGTCACGACATTATTTCAGCACTTTTTTTTCCGAAGGGGTTTAGTCGACCGGCACTTTCGGCACGGACGGACGACTGAGGGGACCAACCAACCTGACCAACCAAACCAACTGGCCACGCACCATTTATTATGCACGACCACGATGGTTTGCAGTTCGACCGTCATGCAGAGTGAGGCTAGCCTGCCTGCCTGCCTGCCTGCCGTTCGTTCGCCTTCCCACCTCGGTAGCTGCCTGCCTGCCCGCTTGCCCACCTGCCCGATCTCACTCACCCCATTCGTCGTCCTCCGCCCGCTTGTCTCCCGCCCACCACCCGACCGACCAGCCTACCTACCTGACTTACCGACCTGACCGACTTACCGGCGAGCTCGCATCTACCTGTCTCTGCTTGTCTCTATTATTGTTATCATGGGGGAGATGCCCGGGAAGCCTGATTCTTTTGACGAGACCTTGCGACATTTTCTACTGCAGTCTTTTTTCTTCCCCCTTTTTCTATTTGCTCTTCATTATAGCGTCGCTCATTTTCACGAAAACAACACTTTTACGACCTATAGCAACGATTGATTCCCTTTAGCTTGGCTTTTATTTTATGATCCTGTCTCTTTTCATCCATCTCTTTTTGCTTTTTATTTTTCCAATCTCTTTTATCACGAACGACTTTTATCATGCTTTCCCTTCCTTTTTTGTGAACTTCTCATTTTTTTGAACGCGGTGACTTGTAGGGAAGGATGAGTACGTGGCTCATGGACAAAAAGTAAAATGGTGATGTGGATGGATGGATGTCGCGCAGTCTTCAACGACGTGAGTTATATATCCCATATAAAGCACTGCGAGCGAGACTCGAGAGTCGTCGTTTTTATCGTCTCTTGCTTTGTATACGTCTTAGGCTATGAGGAAGGCTGGAGGATGAATATTCTTTTTATATTAGTTGGAAAGTGGCGGCGACGCAGGATTTCTTCTATCTGATGACTTTTTTTTGGTGATTTTTCTCGTTTCTTAATTTGAGATGAATATTATCTATCGTATGTCCCCCCTCTACATCCAAGTTTAGCGGCAAATCCTCCACGGACTTCACCCGTTGCATCTGCAGAGGACCCAAAGGACTCGGAAAATGCAGCTTATAATCCTTTGATGGGTAAGTGGTGTGATCGGTGATGTGTGATGCTAGATAGAACTTCTCAACTTTTGTCACGTAGCAGCCCTCGGAGCAAATTCAGACGGATGGGTGGATGGGATGGATGGATGTTAGCACAAGCTTTTCCTCAACCGGGATCCAGCAACGGTGGAGGTGCAGGCCAAGACCAGAGAGCCCGGTCCGTCCAGCCGGCCAACAGGCGGCGGTGCTTGTACCAACCACCAGGTGCCGCGCTACCTTCCGACCTGGCGTGGCCACAAGTTCGTACTAAATTACGGACGGGAGCGGAATTATGAAGTAGGTGACCAGCAACTCGAGTGACATTATTCACTCAACCCAACTAGAGTGAGTGCGATTCTCTATGGACTAGAGACATGAGGGGACACAAGAGTCGGTGAGTGGAGGAGAGGAGAGGAGAACAAAGCGGAAGATTGCACATGCATGCCCAGTCTTTAGTAAGGAGGAATATGAACGGATAACGATGTTTTGTAAGTCGGACTGTACAGATGACACACACGTCGGGACAGAAAAAAGGATCCCACGGTGGCAAATACGGCGGTGTAGGTATCATCATTCGGATACGGTACTTCTTTCTAGGTGATCAATGTGGGTACGATTCTATTGCGTCGTAGCGCAGGTCGGCAATTACGCTCCGTACCGATTCGTGTCTCCAGGTGACGGTGGCATACAAACTAGCCCCGCCACGAGCTGTATGTAGGAGACGTTCCGCCCGCAGGAGAGGAGTCGGCACGAAACAGCAGAGTAGGTAGGTAGCGAATAGCAAACCCACTGATTCGTCCGCTCCTCCGCTCCGGCCTGTACTCCATCCGATCCCTTCTCTGTCACCGGCCCAACTAGCTCCCGGACGCAGCCGCCTCGGGCTTCTTCCAGGCCCTGGCCTTGGCGAGCATGTCCATGAGGCCCTTGGACTGCATGTCGTCGGCGGGGAAGACGTAGTCGAGGTACTCCTCCCACGAGTCGTCCTCCAGCTTGCGCTTCTTCTTGATCTTGCGCGGCATCTGCCTCTGGATCTTCTCGATGTCCGACGCCGAGCCGTGCGTCTTCTCGAAGGCCAGCCAGGCGTTGAGGATGCTGACGCGCTCCGCCTTGAGCTCCTTGTCCTTGAAGGACTTGTGGGCCCGCTCGAAGATGCGGCGGGCGCGCGCCTTGGCCTCTTCGCTGACCGCCTGTCCTGATTCTTCTTCTCCTCCTTCTTCGTCTCCCCCTGCTGCTTCCTCCTCCTCCCCGGTGGCGGCTTCTGGAATGTCGATCTCGAACTGCGCGTAGCTGATCCAGACCTTGGGGTGGTCGGCCTTTTCCAGCAGGCGCTCGTACAGGCTGCGGGTCTTGTCGTACTCGCCTTCCTCCTCCTCGAAGTCGATGTACGACTTCCACACGATCTCGGGCATGTCGAGCACCGGCTGTGCGATGCCCATGTCGAGGATGGCGCGGGCGCGGTCGAGGTCGTCGAGCCCGCGCTCCAGTTCGGCCCACTTCACCCAAGTGCTGCAGTTGGACGGATTGTACATGATGTGCTTCTCGTACAGCGTCCGGCAGCGCTCAAACTCGTACAGCTTCTGCTCCAGCTCGATGTAGCCCCTGAATAGCTTGTCCTTGGGGCACATGCCGATGGCCCGCCCAAGCGTCTTGCGCGCCGCGCCCAGGTCGCCCTGCCGCACCTCGAAGTGCGCCTTGTGCAGCCAGAGCTTGGCGAAGGTGAACTTCTTGTGCGGGACCAGCCTCAGGCACGTGTCGTACACCTGCCGTGCGCGCTCGATATTGCGCGCCTCGGTCTCCTCCCAGAGCGCGAAGAATATCCACAGGTAGATGTACCGCCGCCAGTGCCGCTTCGCCTGCGTCGGGGGCACCTGCGCGACGGCCTTCTCGTAGACCTCGCGGGTGCGGTCCACATCGCCCGAGGCCTCTTCCAGCCGGGCGTAGTCGAACCACACGTCGTAGTTCTTGGGATTCTCGCGGATCTGCTCCTCGTAGTGCCTCCGCCGCTTGGACAGCACCACGTCCTCCACACCCTCCCGGTCGCCGTACTGCTTCTCGAACCGCGTGTACTCCTTGTGCAGCAGCATGGAGCGCGAGCGGGGCAGGTTGTCCAGGCCGAAGCGGTAGATAGCGCGGGCGCGGTCGAGGTCGCGCAGCTTAGCCTCGTAGCGGGCGTAGGCGATGAACAGCTTCTCCTCGACGAAGTCGTCGCCGTAGCGGCCCAGCTCGTCGATGGCGCGCTCGAACACAGCCCGCACGCGGTCGCTGGTGCCGAACTCCTCCTCGAACTTGGCCCACTTGATCCAGTTGCGCGGCTCCGGATGCACCTGCGTGAAGCGCTCGAAGATGGCGCGCGCTCGCTCGTACTCGCCGTAGCGCTTCTCCAGCTTGATGTAGGCCGACCAGGCCACCTCGTCCGGCTGCCAGGCCATCCAGCGGTCGAAGACTTGGCGAGTGCCGGGCACGTTGCCCAGCATCTCCTCACACCACACGTACTTGTACCACAGCTTGTCGACGCGCGGCATGTGCGTGACGGCGCGGTCCAGCACGTTGCGCGCATAGTTGATGTTGCGTCCCTTGAGCTCGGCCTCGACGTACTTGATCCAGAGAGTGACGTTGTTGGCGTGCACGTTGAGCGCCCGCTCGAAGATGCTCCGCGCCCGGTCGTACTCCTTCTGCTCCAGCTCCCACTGCGAGTACTGGAGCCAGTTCTTCAGGTTGATGCGCGACCGCCGGCAGTAGTCCTCGAACTCGCGCCGTTTTCGGCCCTGGTACTCGTGTAGCTCCTCGAGGTCCTCGAATCTTTGTGTGGGTTTTTGTAGCGCCACTTCCTGTCGGTCTACAGCCTCGCGTAGCAGCTGCTCGGCCGAGATCTGCACCGGCGCGGCGCCCTTGTTCTTGACCCGGGGAGGGCCTCGAGACGACTCCATCGTTGCGGTTTTGGGTCGCGGGGGGTGTGGTTGACGTTTCTTGGTTATGGAGGTTGAGATTCGGGTTCAGGTGAGGATTTTTACGGAGTATTGAAGCTGAAGAGAGTGGACATTCCGTGAAGGAAGGTGGATGATGGCAAAACTTCTAATGAATGGAACCAGGAAGGCGACTTTGTACGCTGTGGAAATCCAGTTCGAGGTTGTTTTAGAAATTTTGGGCTCAGGTTATCATCAGTCGCGGTCGCACAGCTCCAGAGTAGCTCGGCGCGTCAATACGCCACAATTTCAGCCACAGCTCTTTGTATTTGCCTTAACTTCTGCCTGTGACTTCATTTCTTGCCCATTATTCTTTCTTTCTCCTCCCGCATCCAAAGTCGCATTCCGAGTCGATTGAACAGAACACTACCCTGTGGACTTCACGGAACGCGCAAAGATGTCGACTCTCGTTGACGAACTACTCCAGGACTTTGAGGACTCCGGCTCCGAGGCCGGCGACAAGCCTGATGATGACGGCCTACTGGGTGATGAAGAAGGCGCCGACCTGATGGGCATGGGTGCGGGCGCGAACGGCGCCGATATGGATTTGGACGGCGATATGGCCAGCTCCGACGACGACGAGGAGATGGGTGGTGTTGTCGAGACGACCGACGACCCAGAAGAAATGAAGGCCAAGGTCGACAAGATGCAGCTGGCCGGAGTCAACGATGTCCGAACAGTTGCCACGCTCATGAAGACGCTAGAACCAGTGCTCGAGGTTAGCAGCCCCCCAACCCCCTCTTTATCCTTTGCTTCCGTCGCCTTGAGACATGAAGTGTTTACATCGCCATTATCGCCATCGTCGCTTCCCCCAAGCACCAGCCCTGACAGTTTGGCTCGCCACCTGCAGAAAATCGAATTCTACCAGTCTCAAAACGAATCATCAGCGACCGCCAACATCGGCAACGTCGAGGACCACCCAGAGTACCACCTCCTGACACAGTCGAATAGCCTCTCTACGTCGATCGACAGCGAGATCGTACTGGTCCACAAGTATATCAAGGATCACTACTCGGTGCGCTTCCCGGAGCTCGAGACGTTGATCACGAACCCGCTCGAGTATGCCAAGGTGGTCGCTGTTTTAGGCAACGGCCCTCTGGATGCTGAGAGCATCAAGTCGCTGCAGTTGTCTACGGACAACCCACTGGGCGTCAGCCTCAAGTCGGTCCTGGACGGGCCCTCGCTGATGATCGTCACTATCGAGGCCACCACGTCCAAGGGTCGCGACCTGTCACCCGACGCCCTGGCAAGGGTAGTTCGGGCCTGTCACATGGTGATCAACCTGGACAAGGCCAAGAAGACCCTGACGGACTACGTGCAGTCGCGCATGAACATCTTCGCGCCCAACCTGACGGCCCTGATCGGCTCCCTGACGGCGGCGCAGATGCTCAACACGGCGGGCGGCCTCATGGGTCTCGCCAAGACACCCGCCTGCAACATCTCCGCCTGGGGCTCCAAGAAAGGAGCCGGCGCCGGCGGGCTCGCGACTAACGTCGGAATCCGCCAGCAGGGCTTCCTCTACCACGCCCCCATCATCCGCGGCGTGCCCACAGACCTCAAAAAGCAGGCGCTGCGCATAGTATCGGCCAAGCTGATACTCGCGGCGCGCATCGACTGCAGCCATGAGTCCCCCGACGGCGCGATGGGCGAGGACCTGCGCGAGGCCTGCCTGACGCGCATCGAGAAGCTGCAGGAGAAGCCGGCCAACAAGGGCGCGCGCGCTCTTCCCGCCCCGGACGACAAGCCGTCCCGCAAGCGCGGCGGCCGGCGCGCGCGCATGGCCAAGGCGGCGACGGCGATGACGGACCTGCGCAAGGCGCAGAACCGCATGGCGTTCGGCAAGGAGGAGAAGGAGGTCGGCTACGGCGTGGGGGACTCCACCGTCGGGCTGGGCATGATCGGCCAGGCCAACGACGGCCGCGTGCGCGCGCTGCAGGTCGACAACCGCACACGCGCGAAGCTCAGCGCGAAGAACAAGGGGTGGGGCGGCATCGCGACGTCGACCACGGCGACTGGCGGCGGCGCCGCGTCGTCCCTGAAGAAGGGCTTCGGGCAGGCCGCAGGCGGCGGCGGAGGCGGCGCCGCGGCGGCGGCGGCGGCGCTCGACCTGCGCGGCAAGGGGCTGAGGTCATCGGGCGTGGGGACCACCGTGGGGAATGGTGGGACGATGTCGTCGCTGGCGTTCACGCCGCTGCAGGGGCTGGAGCTCGTGGATCCCAAGATGCGGGCCGAGCTGAGCAGGAAGCGCAAGGCTGAGGAGGACAGGTGGTTCTCGGGCGGGACGTTTACGCAGCTTGGTGGTGGTGGTGGGAGCGGTGGCACTAGTGATGGGGTGTTTAAGAAGCCGCCCTTGCCGCCTCCGAAGAGGGTCGATACCGGGGCTACGAAGACGGGCAAGTGAGGAGAGGCAAAGAAGGAGACAGACTGTGGGCGTGGGTGTGTACGTGTTTGTGTACGGTGCTTTCTTGGGGTTCACATTTCATTCATTATCTCGCTCAGCCGACGGCGTCACGGTACAAACTAGGGGAGGTATGGATTGGACTCTAGGTCAAGGGACGGACAGGGATTGGGTTTAGATAACCTAACGATACCAAACAAGGCTCTTGCAGCCATTGTCGATTTGAGGAAGTACTTTCTTCTCCTCGGAGGTGTGGAGAGGGTCTCAATCAACCAGACACTTGGCAGTAAAAATTGATATTACGTGTCGAGCTATATACTAAGGGGTATCTTCGACGAATTCCGATATTTCCTAAAATATTGTCCCATGAAGTCTCTGGCTTACATACCGTTAGATATTAGTAAAAAGATCCATGTATTTTCCTTAATTTTTTCACATTTTACACACCCCTTTTTGGTTGACTCTCTCTCACACTTTGTTCAAGGTCCAAAAGATCCAGGAGTATTCCTATTTATCACCCGCCGCCGCCTGATGTCACCAAGCTTGTCGCGGATGGTGATGACCTCCCCCTCGCGCCGGGCCTTCTCGCGGCCCTCGCCCAGGTCCTCGAGGTTTATGGGCTCGAGCCTGCCGGTGTCCGGGTTGCGGCGCTGCACCTCGGGCAGGTAGGCCCAGCTGTAGAGCGCGCCGAGGATCATGAAGGTGGCGAAGAGCATGAAGATCAGCCCCTGGCGCTGCGAGTCGTCGTACCCCGCGTTGATGCCGTAGACGACCCCCACGGCCACCATGGAGCCCACCTTGCCCGCGGCGGCCGAGATGCCGTGGCAGGTGCAGCGGTACGTGGTGGGGAAGATCTCGGCGGGTATGATGAACGTCAGGGTGTTGGCGCCGAAGTTGAAGGCGAAGTGGCAGATGGCCACCATGACCACGGTCGCGGGCGCGCCGGCCCGCTTGTTGACGGCGTAGTAGACGCCGCCCGTGACGAGGAAGAGCACGGCCAGCAGGAGGAACGAGACCGTGAGCCAGCGCCGGCGGTGGAAGCGGTTGGCGAAGTAGATGAAGCACACGGAGCCCGCGATGGACGCGATCGACACCGTCAGCAGGTACTGCTTCGCCTGCTCGAGCAGGATGGCGTAGATGGTGTTGCAGGGCTGCGTGGCGTCCGTCTGCCACATCGGGAGGCCGTTGGTCTTCCAGTTGGGGACGACCGACGTGCCGTTCTCGAGGTTCGAGTTCCAGCACCTGAGGGACTCGTTGATCGGTACGTGGGGCTTCGTCGCCCAGAGGTCGGCGAGCGTGCCGCGGTTGTCGAGGGAGAAGCCGTAGAAACTGACGTCTAGGAAAAACCATGTTGCCGCAGTGCCTGTTTGTTCGTGTGAGAACATGCGATTTCATTAGTTTGGCTGGTGGTGGGGGAGGAGGGTAAAGCTGGGTAAGAGGGGGGACTAAATAAGGGGTCGTGCGTGGTGAGGAGGCGCGGCGAGTGTGTTTTCGGATTGTTAACAACTCACCTAGAAGATAATACCGGTTCCCGTCGCGGCAGAGGTAGTTCTTGACATCCTCAAGCGCGAACTGGACGGGCATGGGGTGTTCGATCTGCGGGATCGAGCCATGGTGATAGGCGCCAAGCGCCACGCCGTTACCACCAGGGGATCCGGCCTGGACGTCCATTTCGGTGGGTGGAGCGCCGTAGATGCGCTCTGTATGCCTGAACGCCGTGCCGGCCTTTTTCTTCACCTCCAGCGTGTACAGACCGCAGTCGTACAGGAAGAAGCGAAAGATGATGGCCAACAGGGCTGGGACGGCCCCTGATCCGATGACGATGCGCCACACGCCGTCTATGACGAGCTTGCACTCGGCCTCGTGCTTCAGGTCCAGGCCGCACTGCTTCGCGTCTAGGTTGTACTGCGCCTCACGGCCCAGCAAGACCCAGAGGCCGACTAGTTGGGCTAGGGCCTGGCCTATGGGCTGCATCAAGAAGACGGATGAGAGCATCGTCACGCGGGACTTGGTACTCGCCCACTCTGATGTGATGACTGCTGAGAGAGGATATTCCGCTCCGATACCTATGTTGTTTTGTTTTAGTGATAGTTGTTACTGTTAGGATGGGGTGGGATATGATGGGGTGGGAGGAAAGGGGTTAGTTAGGGTATTGGGGGGCAAGGACCTACCGATTCCCATCACGAATCTCCACCACGTAAACAGGGCTAGGAACGACATATCACCGTATCCATGACTGCTTGTGGCGACGCCGATGGTAGACACTATCACCAGCACAAGTTCGAAGCCGTATAGGCGTGTGCGGCCGTAATAGTCGGCCAAGAACCCGAAGAGCAACTGGCCGACGACCGACCCGAACAAGGTGAACATGTTGATCATCAGGCCGGGCCATCGATCGTTAGGGAAGTACACGAACGATATCGAGGCTAGTATGACGTTGGTTGCAAATAGATTGTAGCTGCAGAAGGGCCATGGTTAGGTTAGGTACGGTTTTGGCTAATGATCCGAGTGGTTGTGTTCAGGAGTACCAGGTAAGGTAGTTCAGGAGTGCAGGTGATTGGATGCGGGAGGAGGCGGCAGTCAGAAAACGGAGGGAGCAAAGCAGAGGCAAGCAGCGGACGTCTCTAGCATCGGTCCGAAAACAGGGGAAAGGGAACGGCGGGGACCCACGAGTCGGTAAGAAAGCCGGACGCGGCGACCCCCCAAATGCGCAGGTTCCATGAGTTGAGGTCTAATTGGTAACGTAGCTGTCGCCGATCCTGTTCGAGTCGGGTCGGAGGGTTTTCGTGAGACCGTGTGTAAGTAATGGGACATTCTATCAAGCAAGCTTGTCGGACGGGAAATAAAGCACTCGGTGCAACTGCACTTTTGTACTGCATGCAACAAGGAAGAAAAGGCATCATATAACACAGAAATCATACACACCTGTCGGTCCTGCGGTCCCAGAGCCGAACTGTCGGCGCCCAAAAAGCCCCGGTTCTTCCTCCCTGGCTCGGGATACATACTGGCCATTCTATAGTGGGGTGTTCACGGGGAGAAAGCAGCAGTCGCTCAACTGGTCCACCAGCGCAGCATCTTGCTGCACTTCCGTACAATCTTGCTGATCGATCTACCAGTGAGGTAGTGGGACGAGGCTCCTCGTCCCCAGCCTCGCCGCCAGTGTTGCGACTGTGCTGTGTGATGTGGTGCGTGCGCGCAGCCTGCCTAACCTGGGTCCTTGTCTGCGAAGTTCAGTTATAAGTTGCGGGCGATAGGCGTAAGAAGTGGGCAAGACGAGGTTTGCGTATGTATGTGTAGAGGTGTATAACGCGAGGCGGCGATGAACGTGGACGGAGGGATGCCAATGTCGTTCGTTCAAAGCAAAATTTGGGAAGAAGAGAGAAGAGAAAGGCAGCAGTAGCGGATTAAAATCTACGAAGAGATACGGATGTGAGGGTGATGGGAAGCGACGCGAAGGAGCTCAATTTCTTTTATTGAAATCATCCCGCTAAAAGCATTGATGGGACACACCTACCAAAAGGTGTCGGCAGGCACGCAGGCAGGCAGGTTCAGGCTCAGGCTAGGGCAGGCATCGATCCAAGTCAGACAATGCAGACGAGTCGGTATCGAACGCGGAGAGATTTTGGCTCCTGCCGGGTCCCTGCCGGGTCATTCTCGCGTTTCCATGTAGACGAAGCTCAGCCCTCGCAGCCCACCACCTACTTGCTTCTCTTGGCCTGGGAGCTTAGCTTCAAATCTACCCTCTGCAAGGGACGACGCCTTCTGAGTAGGGCGAGTAGCCGAGTACATCGAAAACTCCAGGACGGAATGGCTCTTCACCAATTGCCAATCCAGTGTGGACAGGGGTTGGAATCTCGTCTGTGATTGTGGCGTGGCCCACCCCCAAGAACTCCCTACATACTCGAAAGGATCCAAGGGTTCTAGGTCCTTTTTTAAGGACCCTCCAGCTCTTCAGATTGGTGGGAGCTTGCCCCTCCACGGCGTCAAGAGAATGCCGTCTGGCCGGTGGACCTCAGGCCGAGCCTTGCAGGTGCCCTCTGCACTGCACCTTTCAAAAAATGCAGCTCGCTCTCTTCTCGGGGAAAACCAGCCCAGCCAGCCCAACCAGCCAGCAGCAGTCAAACATCACAAGATTGGCTATTGGGTGGCTGTTTGGGGGATCATTTGTGATGTAGCGGCAGGGATGGAGGGATGGCCCGGATGGCAGGTATTATCAATTATCACCAGCCAAGCCAGCCAATCCCCGGTCTGCTTGGGGCTGCACAGCATGGCGTATAGGGAGAATTAGAGCATGGACCTCCAGCTGCCCCCACCAGCTGGACCCTGATGTTTCTTCTGTGTCGCCGTCCGTTTAGACAACCGTCCGTCCAGTGCACCGAGCCGTCTCTTTTTCCACTTCTGTCGTCCCAATTCTTGACAGCCATATATTTTCTCAGCTCGTACGGCATATGGCTTTCACGGCTCGTCTACCCGAGGCTCGACATTATATGTACAACTAAATGCACGACGAAGCGCGAGCTTGTCCATTCGACACATTTCTTATTATTCAGAGAGTGGATAGATGTTCCCCCGCCAGTACCAGCTGTCTGGCCGGTGATCCACCCGCCTGCCGCTCGACCGCCATCAAAAGCACCACGAAAGCACCAGACCCCTCACGAGATTGGGTGGTCAAAAAAACCTGTGGTGCTGTGCCGCTCTCTGCGGCTCCTCAGGGAAAGCGTGCAACCCTTGTCCCCCAAGACTGCCCCAAGACTCCTCCGTCCTGCCCCAAGACTCTTTGCCCAGACAAGGGCATGCTGTCCAATTTTAAACAGCCGGGGTCTGGATCGCACAAATCCCATCGCACGCTGAAGCCATGTGCTCGAATTGCGCAAGGCTAGTTGCTGGCGATTTTGGCCGATTTTGGCCATCTCCAAAACGAATGATGCCCCCCCTTTCCTCTCATCCCCAGTTTCCTCTGAGGATGCCACGCCACCGAGACCGGTCGCTTTCGCTTTTCAGTATCGACTGGGACCGCGAAAAATACCAATCTCTGATCTCTCCCGGGGACTGCCTGTCGCAACGTTGGCTCGGACCAGCAGGCTTGAGCGACCAATGACTGTTGCAAACAGCTGTCCCCGTCGGAAAGTCATTGCACATGATGCTTTCTCCCCCGCGAAAAGGCGTCCAGCTGGTGGGCAGAAGTCGCATAGTTTGCACAAGTGGGCGGAGTTGGTGGTGGGATTGCATCAAGATTTTCCAAAGCCTCAAGACAATAGCCAGAAATCGGACGAACCCCCACTCGAGACTCTGCCTGACTCTGCCCGGGACCGGTTTTTATGTGAATACTGGGCGTATTCCGTACGTACAAGGGATGGGTGCTGGCCTGTTAGATAGGCAGGTCGGGTTAGCATGAGGTAGTAGTATGCCAGTAGCTGCCACTACCTACCACATACCATGTACATGGATGCCTGCACCATCCCAACTGACGGCACTTCGCCGGTCCTGCTGGCTCCTGGCTCCGGCCAGGAGGTTCGCACACACCCACACCCGCAGACACACACACACAAACACACACAAAAGTTAGCTTGAGGAGCACATCCGTCTGTTTTCTCATGTTCCCCCCCCCCTTCACTCACTTCGCTCACTATGTATATTCTGATACAATGTCCCTATTTCTTATTGCAGCGTACTACCCAACTATCTGAGTCTTCAAGCTTTCGAAAAGGCAGGGTGCCGGCCGTTTGCTAGTTGACAGAAGCAGCGGAAACGGCGTGCACGGCTGTTCCCGTCTGGTCGAGATTTTAGTGGATGAGAGTGGCTGCCAACGCGTGCGCCGGTCATCCGTGCACCCTCACTTCCTCACTATCAGCATCAGCATTTTTTTCATCACATCCAGCACCAGCGCCTCCAATCCCCGCCAAGTCAACTGGGTTGAGCGCCGTACTTTCCCTTGCTTGCGACTCGAAGGGCCAGCCGCACTCGCTTCCATCCCGCCCCTCCAGCCTACCAGACGAAGTACCAGCCTACACACACTCTACTAGCCTACCGACTCGTACCGACCCCTACCCTCCCCTACCCTCCCTCTCATTTTGGTACGACCACTCTCTCTGGTATCAGCCAAAAAAAAACTCGCCTATCACCTTACACCTAACCAACAGGCCTGCCCGCCCTATCCACCTGTTCACTTGCCCACCTGTCCACCCGCTACAACCCCCCATAGCCACCCTCGCTCTTATGCACTGGGCTCTACCCCCTCGAGGCCATCCCTTTCCTTTCTCGTCACCGACGCTATCTAAGGCGTTTCTGCACCATACATCCTCATCCCTATTCTCGGTGTCCCTGTCTTTGGCGTCACCGCTGGCCCACCAGCCCTACAGCCTATCACTATCCGATACCTTGTTTGCCCTGGATGGACAGGCATCGGGCCAGGTTTACAGTTGCAACCCCCTGGTTATACTATAATTTCTGGGCGCGTTGAACCGAAAGGCTTGTACCCACCCTCGGCCCGGGGCTGCAGGTCGTACCTAGTCTCGACCACTGGGATCCGTCGCTGGGAACCCCCGGCTCACAAAACAGGAATACAAGAACCTTCCCGGCTTGTGCACGGCCAGCTTCCCTCCCTACTTGATCTCTTTATATAGAGTCCGGTGCGCGCACGCGCGCGCCAACCCTCCCTGGGGACGAGGCGAGCATGGCATCTGGCTCGTCCGGATCCTCCTACACCACATCTTCCTCGCAGAACTACCCAGCCTCATACCGTCAAGCCCAGACTAGCCCTCTCGACCCGACATGGACACCGACCACTCGTTCGACCGCGTCGGCGCTGACATCCGGCTCGTCCTTGCCACCGAACCCGTCGCAGACCCCGCTCAGGCCGCTCGACCTCGGGCCCCCGGGTTACCAAGCAACCATGTAAGACCCGACCCCGTGTCCCCTATTTCACTACTACGTCTCCTTGCATCTTCTCACATCTCGCTCGTTGGATCAGCACCCTATTTGAACGCACCACCGACGAAATAACCGTTTACCTCGGCCCCTGGGACATAGAAACCCCGGGAGTCGACTACCGCTGTCTATCATGGCAATGCAGCTACCAAGGGGAGGTCCTGGAGCACTACTGTAGGTACCTATGTATAATACGAAGTTGCAGGCTTGCGCTGGCGCGCACAGGCAGCGCTGGGCATTACACACGCACCCGAGCTCGCCGGGCTAGGGCTTGCAACGAAGTCTTAGTCCTGTGATCTTGACAGTCCCCGACGCTGAGACAATCCAACACCTATACTCTTGACAGTGCCGTCCAGTATCGCCGCGGATATAGTGCCTATCTCACTTCACGCGCACCACCGCCCCTTCGAGGCCACCCATGACATGGAGCTCTACCTGACGTTCGACCAGCCGCACAGGGTGCGCTACCGCACGAGCGACGGCGTCACCGTGCACAACGCCGTCATTGCGGTCAAATACGTGTTCGCCACCTTCGAGGGCTCCCTCCGTTTCCAGGGCGATCTGCGCGGCCGAGACCTGCTCGACTTCTTCGACATGGATGTCGTGTGGACCGACCGCGAAGGCCGCACCGATGCCTTCGGCGCTGTTAGGGGAGTGGCCACCGGCCAGCGCATGAAGCTGTGGAAGGACAGGTACGGATCGTACCACACGATCACCTTCCTTGCTCGCGACCGCCGATTCCGCGAGTACCCCATCAGCGCCTTCGAGGCCGAGATCAGGGGAGCAGACGAGCGCCACAGACGTCTCCGGCTCAGCGTGGCCGGGCCGGGACCCCGGAGACGGGGGAGCGGCCAGGAGTCGACTAGTGGGTCGTCGACGAGGCGCATGTCCCTCTCGTCGTTTCGTCCGCGCAGGTCGTCCGCCGACGCGCATGCCGGCGGGAGCAGCAGCTCCCACGGCACCGGCCAGAGCTCGAGCTCACGGCACCACCATCATCCCCAAGACCAGGTGCAGTCAGCTCATGGTCTTAACTTCCGGTATCTCGGGATGCAGTTTACTCGGACGGCTGGTAAGGATCAAACAAAAACCACCCCATTCACCTTTAAGCCTGTAAACCTCCTCGATGATTCGACGGCGCCCATACGTACCATCAAAAGATCATCAGCCACACCTCTGCCCAGAACTAAGCTAAGACAGTAAATTTCCTTCACTGCCAATGGGGCGCAAACAAACAGACTTCACAAGATTCATGCAGCAGTGGGATATTTCGTATGCGGAGGACAGCTCGTTCAACGGCATCCCATTTCCGTCGACCCACTACGAGCTCCCGTCGCCGGAGATGCTTGCAGGGGATCCCTCGGAACTCCCGGGAGAGTCCTATGCCGAGCTCGATACTGTCCCTGAGCCTCCGGACGGAGAAGACGATGACACTGTCATGCGTTGATGATTGCTTGCGAGTAACATCTTAAAAGAGAAGCATGCCACATAGGCCGTTTGCTTGTGCTTCGACCTCTTCCTTCAACAAAAGACAAAAAAAAAAAACACGAAAACACGAAAACACAAAACCGAAACCAATCTCCCGCCATCTGCCTCCCCTTTTCTTTATTTCTTATGACTTGACGACTGTGACGTTGTAACTGTTCTTTTCCTGGTATAACGAAGACATATCGAATGACAATGGGCGGCCGCTCACACAGAGAGACGCCGATCACGCACTGTATTTATACTTTGTAAGACGATCGTGCTTCGGTCGAAAGCAATAAACACGTCGACGACGGTGTGAATTGGGACGGATTGGTACTAAGCAGGTACGGGAAGAAAGGCGGGTGGCCAATGGGAGGAGGAGAGGGGAAAGAAAGGGGAAAAGGGGGTAAAGTACGCAAAATTCCTTGCGAACTTCGACTTTGTACTTATTCCGTACGAAAGAAATATCAACTCATGCCATAAAATAGTAGCTGTAGGTAGGGCACCCACGTACCCAGGTGCTAGCCATAGCCTTAGTAGAAACCTGCTTGTCTGGTTGACCAAGACCACTTATCTAAAGTACATGTAATATGGCACGCTGGGGGAATGAAAAAGATAGATAAAAATTCATGTTCAAGCCCGGTTTCGGTGGACGACGACCCTTGCGCCTAAGAAGGTCAGCCGGAAGACAGCGGCGGTGAAGGGAGTCGACGACTCGATGTCGTCCACCAAAGTCCAACCCGTAGGCCACAATGCCCATGATGTCGGGCCACGGCGAACGACGCCAAGGAAAATCGAACAGGGACTCGGCCCGGAGCCCGAGGCCGAACGAGGGAAGGCGAGGGCAGCGAGACCCTGGGAGAGGATCTGTCGGGATTCCAAGCCATGTGGGGGTCCAGCTGGCGGGGGTGGAGCTGGAAACCTTGGTGGGGTGACAGGTGTCGGACGGGCAGGGGCTAGGCGCTGGTGGGCTGGTGGGAGGAAGTTTTTATCGCTAACGGTTGCGTCATAGGAAAACCTGACCTCAATAGCCTGTCTCTGCAACCCCCGCTGCGTGTTCCTCAGTCAGCCCAGCACCGCAGTGCCGCAGCGCAGTTTGGTTCAGTCACTCCAGCAAGGCAAGGCAGGTCCAGGGCCATTGGTCCTGGTCTGTCCACCGTTCACCAGCTGCAGCAGCGAGCCGAGCCCGGAGGCTCGAGGTCCTAGTAGGAGACGGCCGTCGCACACAAAAGCATCTGATTGTCATTCTGAGCGCAAGCCGCCTCACCAGACTGATCAAGAGATCAAATCAATCGGAAAGGCCCGATTGTCGGGTGCGCTGAGGCGGCGAAAGAAGGGGGAAAAGAAAGAAAAAGAAAAGGCTTGAAAACACGAGGGTAATAAAAGGCGAGTCCTCAACGGTGAGGTCCGAGTGAATGAATTGAGTTGAGCTCAACTCTCTGGTCTCTCTATGTGCTTTCTCCATATATGCACACTATCAATTAACGTCGACCTACCACTTACTTCCTTCCCTTCCTAATCTTTGATTTCTGCTACAGCTTTCCACGGGTCTCTTTTCATCCTTCGAGGCCTGAAATCGCATAGACTCGGTCTTAGAAGGAACCTAGGAAGAAGGGGTAAAAGAACAAGAGACAAGAGCTGTGACTGGACTGGACCGGACCGGACCGAACCGGAATCGCCTACTACCTACTAGACCTACTACCTACCTGTAGTCAGGCACCCACCTTAAGGACATCATGAAGGTCATACTATCAGTCAACTCGGGGTCGTCCTCGGTCAAGATATCCGTCTACACCGTCGTCGCGCAAGGCAGCCCGCCCCAGCAGGTGGCCGAGGCCCAAATCAGCGGCCTGACCGCACCACCGCCCAAGCTCAGCTACTCACGAAAGCCGGCGGGGGCGGCATCATCGCCATCCTCATCCTCAGCAGGAGAGCTCGAGGTTGTCCACAAAGACGACGTGCTCCCCTCCAGCGACGACATCAGCTCCCAAGCCGCCGCCTTCGACCGCATCCTGACCGAGCTCCTCAGCGACGCCTCCCTCCCGCAGCTCTCCGCCAAGCGCGACGTCGCCGTCGTCGCGCACCGCATCGTGCACGGCGGCGACGCCCCCGCGCCGCAGCACCTCACGGCCCACACGCTGCACAACCTCGAGGCGCTCTCGGACCTGGCCCCGCTGCACAACGGCCCCTCCCTCGCCATCGTGCGCGCCTGCATGTCCGGGTCTTTACCCTCGGCCATCAACGTCGCCTGCTTCGACACGCAGTTCCACTCCACGATCCCGCGCCACATCCGCACCTACCCGATCGACCAGTCCGTCGCGCGCGCGAACGGCCTGAGGAAGTACGGCTTCCACGGCCTCAGCTACGCGTTCATCGCGCGGTCCGCCGCGGCCTTCCTCGGCAGGTCTTCCGCCTCCGAGGTGAACCTCATAGCGCTGCACCTGGGCTCGGGAGCGTCCGCCTGCGCCATACGCGCGGGCCGCTCGCTAGACACCAGCATGGGTCTGACCCCGCTGGCGGGCCTGCCGGGAGCGACGAGGAGCGGAAGCGTGGACCCGTCGCTCGTGTTCCACTACGCCAGCGACGTGGGGAGGCTGAGCCCGCACTCAACGAAGGACCTGCACATCTCGCGCGCGGAGGAGATTCTCAACAAAGAAGCCGGTTGGAAGGCGCTGGCGGGCACGACGGATTTCGGAGCGATCGCCGCCGCGAAGGAGAAGCTGCAGTTGCAGCCGCTGCTTGGGGGGGAGGAAGAGGAAGGGGACCTGGACAGCCCCGACGCGAGGAAGAGGCTGGCGTTCGACCTGTTCGTGGACCGCGTGTGCGGCTTCGTGGGCTCGTACTACGTCTCGCTCAGGGGCCGGGTGGACGCGCTGGTGTTCGCGGGCGGGATAGGCGAGCGCAGCGCGCTGCTGAGGACGGCGGTGGCGGAGCAGTGCGGGTGTCTGGGCTTCAGGGTGGACGAGGGGAAGAACCGGAAGAAGAATTTGTTTGATGGGGGAAATGGGAACGGGGATGTGGATGTGGTCGATATCGCTGCCGAGGGGTCGGCGCACAGCGTGTTGGTGTGCAAGACGGACGAGCAGTTTGAGATGGCGAGGTGGTGTGCTGAGGATGAGGCTTTGTGGGTATCTTGATTTTGATGGTTCTCTTTTGGTGGGAGGTAAAGAACTATGGATGGAGTGGATTACGCCGGAGGTTTTGCCCTTCCCCCCCCCCCCCCCCTTTT
>PYST01000206.1:27469-38865 GCA_003049485.1 Ophioceras dolichostomum
CCCCCCCCCTTTTTCCTTCCTTTTGTTCGGCTTAGAGATATCTTTGGGTTCCGGTGGGTTATGGTTTGTCGCATAGAGTCAGCTACGGTGTTGTTATTTTGCTTTGTTTTTATCGCAATATCGCCAGATCTTATTTTTCTTATTTTTTTTCTTCTTGCCCTCATCATGGTTTGTTACGAGTGGAGACTGCCCGGCATGACCGATCCATCCCGATCCGTCCCATCGTGAATTCCGGAGATCGACGTTGAGCATGTGAGATCAGTCTCTAAAGATGGGGCTATGAGCGGGCAGTAGGCAGTGGGCAGTGGAACCGCCCCGTTCAAGACTCGTCAAGCCCACACTCGTGGAAGAAGAAGAGAACCAGAATCGCGGTCCCGCATGGCAGGACAAACTTGACTCCATAGAGGTACCCAGAAGAAAGGGGTGGGTGCGTATGCCGTATGATAAGTAAGTCGAGTAAATCGGGGTTGCGTTCAGCCGGCCTTCGCCGATACAAGGGAATGGCGACGCAGATATCTCGGGCTGCGAGTCATAAGGACCGGGCTTCTACCTAGCTATAGCCACCCCCTCTCGGGCGGGGCATGGGAGCAAGCCGAAGTAGTAGTATACGGAGGCATGGGGAAGGAATATCAGGTTTGTCCAGCAACATGTTAGGGGATACTTGTGGAGGAAAGGGAAAGACAGGCAGGCATACAGGGACAAGTTACAGGAATGGATTTATAATGAGACAAGGGACGACAAGTCAGCTCAGACAAAAGCACACATCACGCCCTGGAGAAATAGTTCAAACGAAAGCCTTCCACTTTTATATGCTTCCCCCGTCCTAAAATGTGTCGACGGAGGCTAACTAGAGTAGATACCTAGTTAGGAAGGGAGGTAGGACAGGTATGTTGTGGTATCAAACAGAACAAAGAGGATCACCGCGCCCGCCCGTCATCTGAACACGGTTGTTTGTGGATGATGTGGATGATGTGGATGTTTGTTGCTTTCGTTGGCCTGTGTCGACTCTTTCGTTCCTCCCTGTATTTCAAAATAAGAGGGCGGGTGCGGGTGGCGGCGAAAGCGTGTGTGTGTGTGCGTGCGTGCGGGTGGGATGGAATCGAAGGGAAAATGGAAAACAGGAGGCGTTTGCTGCAAGGCAGCCTGACCCCCGCGCCAAGACCCCGAATAGATATCAACCGACATATCCCACCCCCGTTTCGTGTATGTAAGTGTCCCTTTGAACACGCATTTGGAGCGCATCCTAAAAACGAGATAAGAAATAAATAGAACGCCGTCCCGATGTGTGATGTTCGTGCGCGACCGCGCCTGTGTGTTGTGTGTGTTGTGTGCAGCGTGTGTGGTGTGTGTTGTAGTGGTCGTCGTTGCCTGGTTCCGTCGTGTATTCTATTCAAGCCAAACCCAAACAGAAAGGAGAAAGCAAAAAAAAAAAAGCCAAGGTGCCATCCGTATACGTATGCACCCTCCTTTTTTATATTCCTCCGTGATATATGCCCAAGATCCAGCTGAAATAAAGCCCTCTTGTTGGACAGGGTACCAGAACGCCGTTGCACACCGCATGGAAGAATATGTAGAGTGAAGGGAAAAGGATAAAAGAAAAGAAAAGAAAAAGCATGGGACGGTTGAAGGATCGCCGCTCAGTGGGTTCTCAAGAGTACGCGAGGAGAGTGACGAGAAGCTCTGGCGATGGCGAAAATTACAGCTCGCTCGTAGAGCTATTCGTAATCCGAGATGTTCCTTGGTTCTAGGTGTAGGTGGTTCCAGGTGTAGGTGGTTCCAGGTGTAGGTGGTTCCAGGTGTAGGTGGTTCCAGGTGTAGGTGGTTTCCAGGTGTAGGTGGTTCCAGGTGTAGGTGGTTCCAGGTGTAGGTGGTTTCCAGGTGTAGGTGGTTCCAGGTGTGCTTGCTTTTTTGCCTCGTTGCTCACTCACGCTCCCGCCTCCTGGCAAGCTATTGCCATGGCCAGGGCATCCAGGCCGCTCGGCGTCCTGACGCTGTTCGGGCGGCTCATGAGGGGGATGTTCAGCGAAGTCATGTCCCACGTACTGCCAGACGCCGCCCCAGGCGAGGGAAGCGGGGTGCTGTCAACTCGCCTATGACTGCTGGTGGTGGTGGTGCTCGAGATGCTGTGGCTGCTGCTGTGGTGGTGGTGCTTCCCGGAGGTGCTGGATCTCCTGCCGCCGCCGGACATGGACGGCCGCGACGAGCCCGAGGACGACCGGCCTTTGTCCTTGTAGTGGGTCTCGAGGTGCTGCTTCATGTTGTCGGCGCGGGTGAACTTCTTGGTGCAGCCGGCGTGCGTGCACAGGACGGCCTTCTCGGCCGTGTGGATCTTGGAGTGCCGCGAGGCGTGTCCGGAGGTGGTGAAGGTCTTGTCACATCCGTGGCTGTCACGGTACCGGCAGGGGTAGCGCTTGCCGGACCTTTCCGACGATGGGGCCGACGCCGACGCCGACGTTGATGCTGACGCCGAAGACGGGCTGGTCGCATCCTCGTCGTACGAGACCGATCTGCGGCTGCCGCCGCTGCCACCGATCGGGAAGGCGCTTGGCCTCTTCGAACCGGGTCCGATGTGGGCGTGGGCGTGCGAGTGCGAGTCCGGGAGGTAGTCCTCGTACGGTGTCCTGGGCTCAGCCGTGTAGACCATCGTCGAGCCCGCACCGTGGCTGTAGTCGGCGTACATGACGTTCGGTGTCATAGGCGAGAGCGGCTCGCCGCTCATTTGCGAGTCGTACGAGTCCGATCGGAGCAGTTGTGGCGTGTGTGGTGACGATGATTCGCTCCTTGAGAAGTCGTGGTGGTAGGGCTGGGAGACGACGTTGCCGGCCGTGCTGTAGGACAGCCGTTGAGGCGCCGCATACTGGTAAGGGTCGGGACGGGAGTATGGGGAGGAGACATCGTCGTTGAGAAGCGAGACCTGGCGGCCCGCTGCATCGCGGGCTTGCATCATATTCGTTTGGATTTTCTGTTTTTCTGTTTTTCTGTTCGGGCAGACGACGACGTCTTCTGAAGGGCGGATGTCGAGGAACTGGGTGGGCTGGTTAAGCTGTCGGATAGGTATGTCTGTCGGTATTTACAGCCTGACAAACACCGTACAGCAGCTTTCTCGGAGGCGATTTGGACAGTCAAAAGATGACCAACTTCGCGAGCTTGTGCGGCAGATGTGGCAAACGATGGCGTTTATACTCCAGCTTCTGCAGTTCTGGCTGGCTTGGTGGCAATGGTGTTGAGATTCCCTTCAAGTCCCACATAAACGTAAAGCCTGTTATGTCACTCTTGAAGAATGTGGGTTAGCTGTTGAAGTTTCAAAACAGCTCCAACCAACAGGTCCAAAGGAGTCAAGGGGCACAAACATGCACGACGAAGACAGGGACGGGGAGTAGGAAGGTAAAGCAGGAGGAAGGTACGATGTAGGAAGGGAAATACAGGGGTAGTGGTTTCTATATGCTAGGCACGGATGGACAGCTGGACTCAACCAACACAACTTACACGAGAGTTTGGTGACCCAACAGAGAGAAAGCCCGCGAGAGACAAAATAATATCACAGCACCAAACCAACTGATGACGGCAAGGTTAGTGGAAGAAGAAGGAAGGAGAAGAAATCCCCCAGGCAGAATAGATGCTGACGGACCCCGAGTGCTATGTAATAGTGGCAGAAGGACCAAGGGACGAGAAAGAAGGGAGTGCGCGTCAGGTGTTACTTGTATTGTACCGAGCTTGCAGTGTGCTTGCGTCCCAGTGCGTACCAGCCTCGAACGCTGGGTAGCAACATGGGAAAGTCTGGAGTCTGGGAGCGCATGAAACCCCATTTCACATCTGGCCCCCGTCAAGGACGCAGGGATGGGCGCCAAGACGTGGGAAACAGGGGAGGGGGGGCCACTCTTGGCCGCGAAAAGGGCGGATGGTCAGCAGCGAGCAGCGAGGGGTTCGATGTCGAAAGACAAGCCACCCTCCACAGGAGGATCCCTGCAACCCTGGGCTGCATTCTTACGGCACCAGACGGCACCAGACGGCACCAGACTGCACCCAGAAGCCCAGAACTCGAGAACTCCAGAACTCCAGAACACACACACCCGCAGCTCGGCGCAAAGTGTCCGTACACCTGCACCCCTCTTGAGCGAAAGTAAGTACCTGTACAACGCGACTGTACCACACTCCTCTCTACAGCTCTCTGCAAGTGTCGATGAATTTGAACCCGACCCTCCCTCACGAAGAAGCACGAAGAAGTCTCCCGCTCTCCCGCTGCTGTCCTGCAACTCCTTTCGCACAAAACCGTTCGCCGTCCCTGTCCCGTTCTCTGTCCTCCCCCACCTGGCCGCTTTGCCGTTGCGAAGAGCTTTCTCGTCCCTTCCCCGTGCCTGTCGTGATGATGTCATACACCTCTTTCTCTACATACGCACATGTACGCTGTTCCTTCTTCTATCTACCTGCTACCTAGGTAGGCTCTTTCAGTCCGGAGCTCTTGAGTCCTCTCCCATCGGTCCCTGATTTGGGCTGGCTGGCTTTTGTTGGACTGTTGGGAAGATCTAGGGACCTAGGCGTGTTTCTGACATTTAAGTTCCAACCTAAATATACCGAAAAAGGGCGACATGGTCTCCGAACTAGTGGCCAAAGGGACGGCGCGGAGACTCGCATCGGATGGGATGGCCGATGACTGAGAGACCCAAGGCCTATTCTGCAGCTTCCGAGGGTTCCCTTGAGGTTCCCTTGGTACCCTAAGATCCATCAATAATGGCCCGGTCCCAAAAGCCAAAATATTGGCGCTGCGTGGTCAGTTCGGAAATATGCTCAAATTGTGTGTAGTATGTATGGTGTTTATCATTTTCTGTTACAGGAAGGGGGGATGATCAGGTACGATGCTCAAATCTTTGACACGGCCACACTCCAAAACTCAGAACTCAGTATTTCGAATGTACTCATCGAATGCTCACGAGCTCCCCCCGCCCGCATCTGCCTGCCTGCTGCCACTCTCTGGCCGGGCGACGATCAAGGATATTGGGTCTCGTGGTTCTGGAAAGGGACCCCTGAGAGAAGTACACGTAGATGCACCTCAATAGTTAAAAACAGGAACGGCTCACGGCACGCGGCTCGTTCCCTCCAACTAATCCCTCACAGACCTGAAAACATGTCCGCCTAAAGCCTTTTTTCTACTTTTTTTTCCCTTCTTCTTCTCAATCTTATGGTTCCTCAGGCTTCTTCGACTGGCCTGCCTTATGCCGTTTTATCTCGTTGCTCATTTCGGCGCAATAGATCCTGCGGCCATTATCGTCGCACAACACAGACATATTGCGCAGAATAGAACAGTGCCAACAAAATGGACCACAGTCTCGAACACAGGGACCAACCTCGAACAGCAGGGACCAAACACCCCAGCAAGTCCAGCCAGCCCAGGTCGCTGACGTCAACCAGCGGTCAGGTCAGGGACATTCCCCGCCAGAAAGCGCCAGGGAGCGGACCCTCGATGACAAGGGGTGCTTGCTGACGGGGAACTCGGATCACCATGTTGCGCATGGAATGCTCCGTTCTGCCGCGAAGGTCCATCGGGGTCTCCAATCTGCATTTACCTCCTGTTGTGCATGCAGAGAAGGAAAAAAAAAAAAAGGTCGAGTTCCCATTTGGATGAATCATTGATCGCGAAGCTGACCTCGCGACGACGATCATGCTATTATCAACGAGGCTGCCGCCTGCCGCGCCCCAGGAGGATTCCCAAGAGAACCTACAGTGCTACTCCAGTAGGGCGGCGAGTAGCGGGCGGGTTAAAATAAGGACCCGAAAAAACAGAGCGAAAGAAAAAAAGAAAGCAAGCCCCGTCTGCCGATACTTGGAACGGAGGTTGCGGTACTTCGTGCCATGATCATGCAAGGTCCAGCGAAGCTCCAATTTCACCTCAGCAGCAACCGTCCAACCACAACTCACCACGCCCACTGAAACCAGCAGGTTGGCAATCAGATCGCGATCCAAAGACACCCCATGACATGAGAGAGAGGAGCACCACTAGGAACCACCAGTCGGGTACTTTTGGCTGTTTTCTCCAACCATGCACCTGCAGATGAAGCGAGCTCTGAGCCTGTTTTTTTTTTCTCCCTCTACTTTTTGTCCCTTTCCTGACAACGGCCGTTCCCTGATGCTTGGTTTTGCTCGCCAGGCGGCACACTACCGGGCCATATCCTCCTCTCTTGGCGCTTGGCGGGGGTGCAACCACTTACACGAACGAAGTTGAGAGGAGCATCACCTCCGTGCCCACGTACTTCTTTTCTTTTTACTCGAGGTAGGTTCCCTTTTCCCGCCCTGGACCTGAACCCGTCCGTGCGAGCCTGCTCGGGACCTTACAGGTAGGTACGGTAGTATCAAGGTATCAAAAATGGTGTGCGCGTTGCGCGATAACGGACGTGTCGAGTTTGCCTCGCCACGCAAACGACCACAAGCGGAACAACTGGAGCTTTTGGGCTGTTGGCGCTTGGCCGCCCAAGCCTCATCGCCCAACGGACGGATGGATTCCTCTTCGTTCCTCTCTCCTCTCCTCTTCCATGTAACATTCTACCAACCAATGAACCAATAGCAAACCGTAGCAACCTTGAATCCCTTGAAAGTCCGAACGAGGAGCACAGCTTTTTTTTTCCTTTGCGATGTTTCGTTGTTTCTTTTCTTTTCGCTTTTTTTGTTGCTCCCACGGTTCCTGGCGGACCCCGCATCCTGCCGAGCGAAGGAAGCTTGCAAGTTGAAACACCCAGGTCGTCGGCCTTGCGCAGGTTCTGGATCCCGCGAGGCCCACGAGGCCCGCGAGTCCCGCGAGGGAAGGAAAAGGGAAGTAACTTTCTTGCGCGTACCTTAGTCTGAAGTACCGCTACAAAGAATTGCATGATCCGAAGGTGCCGGGTCACCGCCGCAAATCATCACACGGGAATAGCGGGACTGTCATCGCACACATGCGCACACACACAGTCATCAATAAGATACGCCCATCAATCAGACCCCAGTCCCCTCCCTCCCAGTCCTGCTTTTTTCAAAACTTTCCCGAACAACACAATGATAACAGAAGAGAGAAAGACAGACGAAAGAAATGAGAGGACAACAATTTACTGGGCAACCCAAGGGTCTTTCAAAAACAAGGCAGAGAATGACGCACCATGCGCGCGAAGGGTCCTCGACTCCGTAAAAGGTCCATTCGTCAGAAGCAAAGTGACCGAGTCCATGTCGTCGCGCGATCGAGCTTTTGCAGCGGGATCGGGCTGAAAATGACCTCAAAAAAACGTGAGGGCGGGGAGGGGACCCTGGACACCCCTGGCACCCTGGACACACCCTGGCACACCCTGGCACCCTGGCACGACCACACCAGTGGGGCTTGGGGGCTCTTTAGCCCGCGGGACTGAAAGTTCGGCGAGCGGGAATGGGAATTTGGAGGGGGGGGCAGCTAAGGTACCTCCACGTAACTCCCTCCTTCCTCTGCATCATCAATGGCATAAACGATTAACGAAAAAAAAAAAAAATTCATTACATGTTGAGCATGCCTATCCACCTACCATCTAGCCTACCTGCCTTGGCGCCTGCCTCCTTCGTGCTGTGGTAGGTAGCCCTGCCTTGCCTGCTGGCCGCCCTCCCTCCCTTCCCTGGAACTGGCTGGCACACGGCCTCGCCTCGCCTCGGGCCATTCGGTCTCATTGAAGAAGTCCTCATCAGCAAGTTTCCAGTCCCATCTCGCGTGCGCGGCGTCGTGCAGAAAGGCTAAGCCCACCAGTCCAGCCAGTCCAGCCCACCAATCCACTTCCGCCCTCCATCAATGACCCCTCTCGGCGCCTCGCGCCCTGGGCTAGGCCCCTGGCCCTTGGTGGGGAGCTCTCAGTTCTTTTTTGGGCTTGCTTTGCTTAGAAAGCAAGAAGAACATGAAGGGAGGGGCAGCTCCAGACCACCACCACCCCCTCTACACTGGACTTCCGAGCTTAGCTTTCTTTTCTTTGTTGAGGTAAAGGTACTCACTCGATGTCTTGGCCCACACACACAACATCGGACGTTCAGTCGCAATCGAGGAGCGGCGCTGCCGCGCTTGTTGTCGGGTTGTTGCTTTCTCTTGATTCCGTCGAAAGTGTCGATCCCACTTAACAACGAAATAGAACATTCATAGGATGAGATGTGTAACAAGATGAAGCTTGGCAGAGATTCTGTTCGCGGCCGCCCCCAACAACGACGGTTGCTGTTGCACTTTGTATGTACAGTCCTGACAGACAGGTGCAGTGGAAGTCCAGTCGGCGCCAGCTCGGCGGCAGCAACGGCCCCCCTCCTCGCCTCGGAGCACAACCGTGGACCCTAGGGGTCCAAGGCATGGCCTCTTTGTGTCTCTACGCTGTATTCCGTGTCGTCTCTATCTCCCTCTATCTCAAACACATCCCTACTGAGATCCTATCTGGTGGAAGGGTCATTTTCGTTTGTGTCTTTCTTTGTTAGAGTCAAGGACCTGCGGAATTGGTGGGTGCTGATTCGACCATCTGTACCACACTCACACGCCAATGACTGTTGACGATTACCCCCGGCACGAATCCCCGTATTCCGCTCCGAGAACAAGAGGTAACAACGAAAAAGAAGGTTGCCTCAGAAGGATGGAAAAACCAAGGCGTCGACACCAACCCGAAACAAGGAACTTTCAGGTTTTCTTCAATCTTTCGGGCTTAGGCTCCTCCTCTCTTCTTTTTTTGAGTTGGTGGTGGCGGAGCTCCTGCTCCGGCAACAGCCGCAGCTGTCCGTCATGTCATTCAAAGAGGGAAAGCCTGAAGTGCCTGCCTTGGCTTTGCTACCCTGCTAGTATCCCTATCATCCATCCATGCCACTACCGCAAGACCTGAGGACAGAATGACAAACGGCGGGCGCACAGGGGACAAAGGCACGGTCAGTCAGTCAGTTGCTTTCGGCCTTGCTCGCGAGAGAGACCTTGCAGTCATCGAGAAGAACAACCTCGTATAACCCGCACCAACCGAGATGCCCTGCCTTGCCCTGCCTTAACATGCAGGGCAGTGTGTGTGGACTGAGAAACCCCGGTGTCTGATGCGTGCAGATAGCAATCAACGGCCGGGTCGAGAATGCCGAGAAAACCAGGAGCAAACTGCCGAGAGCCCTACAATATTGCGACTTGGCGACTTTGACCCGACCTCAAACTATGTATGGACAAGGTACCAATGTCCAGACAGCGAAACAACTAATTAGGGACCCCCCCGTTTCCCGCCCGCTTGTCAAATCGTCTCGATCTCCGAGCCCCGGCTGAGGCCAGGACACAAGTTTGCATCCATCCATCGCTCGCGACATCCTGAATGCCGGGCCTATCCCTCGCCCGTGTTATCCGTATTCTCTTATCAAACTCCCACCTCCTATCAACCATTCTACCTTGGGGTGTGCCTGTCTTCCTGCCTGGTCGCCTGCCAACTGGCCTCGCTCACTTCCTGTGCTGCCTCACGGCGCCATATTTCCAATCTATATCCAACCAGCCAACTTCCTCCCACTCCTACCGTAATTCCCATGGTTTGCTGCTCCTCCTTCTTCCCCTTCTCCTCTCTCTCTTCTCCCGCGGCGCAGCTCTGAGTGTGTGCCGCCGACACTTTATCTCCGTCTTACATCCTGCTCATCATGGCCGCCGGGCGGCCCCTTCCCCTCCCTCCCTCAACTCTATCCCGAGCTTCTCCGCACTATGTGCAGAGTTCTTGTTTGAAGTCCGTACCTGCTGCTACTACATGTAGTCTCGTAGAATACCCTCCCACACACGTTGTAATAGTCATGCATGTCGCCGTGGGCACCCTGACCTGACCTGACCTGGCCTGACCTCTGACCTGAGCCTGAACCTGGAGCCTGAGCTTGAGCCAGAGCCCGGACGGATTTGGGAATTGGACCCTGAGTGATACCATACCTCCCCTTCCTTTCCCCATCCCCCTCCTCCCATCATTGCGACGCTACCTCGGTATCTTGTCGTCTTGTCTCCTACTGTTACCTCCCAACTTTCCCTCCCTTCCCCACCGGAGCGAGCAGCCCACTCCCACCTCATCGCAAATATAGCAGTTGGACCAGCCAAGGCTATCCGGTTGAGGCTGTGTGAAAACTGCGAAGCTGCGAAAAAACCGCGAAAACTGCCCACAGGAAAGAAAGATGAAGCACTGTGCCTCTCTGTTATTTCTGCCGCCCTTTCTCCAAATCCTCCTCGCTCGTGGCTCTCTCTTTGGATACCGACCTGGGTATCCTGGGTAAGGGAGGTATCTACGAGCTACCTGGGTACCTAAGGTACCTAAGGTAAAGAAGGTAAGTACCCCGACCCGCCTCAGGCACACTTGTGAGGAGTCGTCCTCGGGAAACGGGCTTTTGCGCCAGTCGGCTGCATGTTTCTTTCTTTGCGCTTTCCCGCTGGCTGGCTGGCGCCATGGTCACGCCACGGAAGCCATTTAGTAAAAAAAAAAAAAAAGGTCTCTTTGATGCGACGGGACGGACACGCCTCGTTGTCGTCGCCTTTCGCCCCAGTGCGCCGATTACAGCACAGCACGACACGGCACGATACAACATAGGGTGTGGTGTGTGGTGCCCCAGGCAGACAGATAGGCAGAGCGAAAACGAGCTGGATGGATGAGCGAGCCGTTGGCGCGCACGCAGGCGCAAGCAGAAAAGGTGACAGAAGAGAGATAGAGCCCGAAAGTGTCTCAAGGATCAACGCACACACGCATGGGTGGACAACGGGCGGGCGTGCGGGCGAGCAGGCGAGCGGGCAAGCGGGCGCAAGCTGCGCACATCTCTGCTGCTTACATCCATCCATTCATATCAGGTACATACCATCAGCACCCACAAACAGAAAACCAGAATAGCTCAACAGTGCCATGCCATCCTCTCGTGAACTCAACTACTAGCCACCACCCTGCTTTGCCTGCAAGCCTTCCTGCCAGCCTTCCTACCTATGTCAGTGTCTCCGGATCTGTATGCCCTTATCGACTTATAGTCTACCTCACCTACCAAGCCAAGGCTACCACGGAAGTCTTTCCAAAACTACAAGAGCGCTTTTCCTGCTCCTTTTCTAAATATGTTCTTTGGAGTGTGACGAGAACACGACAGGCATTTGTGTATGGTTGGTTGCACACTTTTCCGCAGAGTTCTGGCTTTTGATCTGGTGAGAGATGCAGAGCAAAGTGTCAAGCGAGAGACCAAGGTACTTACAGACCCCGCCAACTTACATACTTGATATTTGCTCCCTTCCATGATGGCTTGCTATTGTTTCCTTTTACAAATAAGTCGGCACTGCCTACCGGCCTCACCTCTCTTACCCCCAAAGTCCCCAAAGTTCGCCCCCTCCCCTCCCCTCCCCTTTGCCCCTCTTTCACCCGTCTCGACCCTTCGCGATGCGTGAGGGCTAAATCTCTCTCACCCTTAACCCCCCCCCCCCC